>CM035308.1:3815161-3840304 GCA_002900995.3 Ganoderma boninense | reverse complement strand
CGTCTCATTCTGTACAACCAGTCTACTCACAACAGTCTTTCGGAACTCTAGGTCGTCGGTGGGGAGGAAGAATTAAGGCTTCTAAGTGATAGCTTGCCATGACGCAGGCTCTGTTGGTCCATGTATCAGCAGCGCTCCAATGCCCTGGTCGCTCCACTGCCCTGATATCTACATGTCATCCATTGGCCCCAAACATTTGCCGCTGTAATGGCTGTCGCACTTATTGGTCTCAGCCGCACACTTGAACAATTTCAACTCAACCAGTATATTCTCCTCGAGCACCATAGCCTACCCTACGGAACCCGTAGGTTCTCTTCAGGATCGCATCTCCTCGACGCACCTTGGAGTCCCTCACCCCTCCCGCTCACCGGTTGCTGCAACCTCGCCGAACCGCTTGATCGCAGCCTGAGGGGTACCCGGCCCAACACATACCTCGAGCATCCCGTTCGCTTTCGCCGACACGCGGCCTGCCATCGCACACATGTTCTCCTCAAACACCTTCACGGCCTCCGAGACGGCGTCTACCTCACCAAGAGTCCCCTTCTCCTTCAGGCTTGCAAGCGCGAGGCCGAGCTCGAGTCCATCGAGCAGCGCGAGATTCGCCCCGGCCCCAGCAAACGGGCTCATGAGGTGCGCCGCGTCACCGACGAGCGTCACACCCGGAACGTGGGCCCACTTGTGGCCGACAGGGAGGGACCAGAGCGCGCGGGGATAGATCGCGCTCTCGTCGCAGTAGTCGATCAGGTTTAGCAGCCACTCAGCCCACCCGGCGTAATTCTCCTTGAGGATGGCCTTGGCCGCAGCGGGTTCGGCGGAGATCGTCCAGGACACAGGCGCGCGGAGGAAGGCGTACGTACGGATGCGGCCGTCGCCGTTGACCTGCGCACCGAGCATGCGCGAGTCCTCCATCGCCATCATCGTGCCTTTCCCGACGTTCGCGATCGTCTCTGCGAGCCCGGGCAGAGTGGTCGTCTCGGGGGCGAGGGATATCTCTGCACCGTTCACTCCGAGGAATTCCGGGGTCGCGGAAGAGAGGAGGGGGCGGACACGTGAATGCGCTCCATCGGCGCCAACGAGGAGGTCGCAGGTGGTAATGAGGCCATTGGCGAAGGTAAGCTCGTGCTGGCCGTCGCCGAGGGCGCGCACAGAGGATAGGGCTTGGTCCCACTGGACGAGATCGGCGGGGACAGCGTCGAGGAGTAGCTTGCGGAGGACAGTGCGATCGATCTCGGGGCGGATGTCCTCCTCGCGCTGGGGAGGGTCATCCTCGCCGCCGAGCTTGAGGTGCACGTTGCCAGTGCTGTCGCAGATCCTGAGATCCTCACCTTCGGGGCGAGAGTTGTTGTCAAACTCGCCTTGGAGCCCGTTCTCGCGCAGGGCGCGCTGGCCGCTTTTCCATCCGAGGTCGAGGGAGCCGCCGAGGTGGGCGCGTGCGTCGAAGCTGGCGTCGCGTTCGTAGACGGTGGCTGGGATGCCGCGGCGATGGAGGGTCAAAAGGACAGCGAGGCCGCCTAAGCCACCGCCGATGATGGCGATACGGGGATGGGCCTGGGTGTTGGAGGACATTGTTGTTAGATAGAGTCTGGGGGTAGGAAAGGCTGGGGATGAATTCTGTGGTTGAGAGTGGAGGATATGGCTGCTCACCGGATGGGGATGGGGAGTCCTAGTGCCAACGATGATGAGCCTTATATACGCTTTCGACCGTCGGCGGGCCCGATGACTGCGCTGTTGTCCCTCTGGCTCACTCATCGGCCAACAACACCTTAGAAACACCGCATGGTGTAGGTGTACGAGCATGACGATGCCTACGCTAGCGCTCATTGCCTTGTGACTCGGATGGGATGCCGGGAGGACACGCACGTCCGCGGCAAGGGAGTCACACAGGCGGACTCACACGGTTGGAAACTCCACGTGTATCGAGGTGCCAGCAGTGGATGCCGGTAGGATACGCACGCCATTTGCGGGGGCAACTACTTAGGAGCAAACCGAGGGCGTGCTCAATTCGTCGTGGCTAGAATTTTTAAAGCTAGACACGAGTCATTTAATCAATTTGAAACAGGCCGCGCATGCACTCACTGCTTCTCGGAAAGTTTGGAGTGGGCTGAGAGGAGGAGCACCTCCAAAGGTAAAGAGAAGGAAGTTCATTCTACAAGAGCATGAGCTGAAAACTGCGAGGATATTATCGGATCCCGGGACATCCCGGAGAGCCTCCGACAACGGGCGGCAAAACAAATCCTTCGTCCGTCCCTCCGTCCCTCCCTCCCAGTTATCACGCTGGCTGGCAGGCTCCTTCCCACCACCACTCTCTCGTTGAGGGCCGATATCCAGGAGCGGGGGTCGAGGTGGAATCCGAGAAGCGGGACTCAGGCTATATCATGTTAAGCGCCAGTCATGTTTAGTCACGTGAAGAGATGAAGTTGCCCTCAACTCGAGAGGGCGAGGTTGAAGGCCGGCAAGTTGGTCATGCCAAGGGTGGGCTCGGGCCGCGCAGCGGCCTGGAAGCGCCCGAAAGATGCCCAGGGTGCGCGCGCGCCGAAGGCGCGCTCCTCTCCTGCCCCGGACCAACATCTCACCCTTCCCTCCAGCTCCTTTGTTTCCCAGTCACTATTATTGGTAAAAATTAGGTATATTTTGTAGTATTTCTTCTAGTTCTCGCGGCGGCGCGCGCGCGGCCGCGTATCCGTTTATAAGCTCTGTAACGAGCTATACCGACGGCGGGCGCTTAGCCTCGGTTTGAGACGAGGCTCTCTCCATCAATTTTGCTCTGTTTTCCTCGCGGCTGGGTATATTTGAAAGGGGATAGAACACCTTTAAAATGAGGTCTTAATCAGTACTTTCTGTGAACAATCTGCAGCACAGGGTGACCTATGCTCTATTCAGCTCATCTGCTGCTCTAGCGCAGCATTTCTGGCCTCCCTTCCAACGGCTTTCAAGGGAGTGTATATTAGAAATTCTGGAATATATTTTCTACATTTTTAGTGGCCTTGGAAGGTCTGAAACCGGGTGTATGGAGGCTCGAGCCCCCGCGCGAGGACTCTCGGGGCTCACGTGCCACGACATTGGTCGACCAACTCGGGCGTCTAATGGTCTTGCGCGCTCCAATCAGGACCAATCCTGGGGCGTCTAGGACCAATGTTGGTCGGGCCCTTGGCTCCACGACCTACCCTGAAGGCCAACTCTACGAATACACGTGACTCCACATTACTGGCGCTTATACATGATCAAGGTCGCGACTCGCCTCTCGGAATCCACCTCGACCCCCGCTCCTGGAATTGCCTCTCAACCGAAGAGTGGTGGTGGGAAGGAGCCTGGCTGGCTGGCAGTTTTCAAACACTCTAGAATTGTGAGTGATATAATGTTCGTCAGTGTGCTCTATGCGATTATGCGAATCTTCCTTTACAGCCCTTTCCAAAATTGATGTCCGCGCGCGTCTCCGCGCAGAAAAAATCGAAAAATGCGAAAATTCATAACCACAGGCTGCGGATAATGTAGTGCCAGGATTTGGTGTGTAACAGTCTCAGGATTATTTTGAGAGCATGCACGAACTTGAATCAGGAGTGGGGAGCAAGTTACTCACGAGATAGACACGAATCGTCATCGGGGGCGGAAGTCACGTCTCTGCTTTGGTTGGGCAGAGTTGGGGCGGATCGTTCGCTCAACACGACACCTGAGGTATCTGTGAAATATTGTATGCCGTATAAAATAACAATTTGGCACCTGTGGTTGAAGGATGGATGAACCTCGACCGGTCGACTTTCCTTCGGTATAAGCGCCGAGAGGCCGTCGAGGAAGCCATCGCGTTTGACACCATACAGCCATCCTATGGTCTAAAATCTAGCTCAAAAAATCACAAATGAGGGAAAGTATCGATTTGACACCTGTAAAGCTCAATCCGTGTCAAGGAACTGAGCTCTCTCTCCCCACAACGCTGAACTCGGTGCTGGATCATGAGAACTGCTCTGAGTGCTCTAACTCACATACTTTCCCTTCTCTCGTTCTATAACACATCATACATGCATAAAGACGCTCCATGTATAGAATGGAGGGCCGTAAGATGTGTGAATCATCCCTACTTTGTACCTCATGAATTTTCGCTTTTTTCGATTTTTTCTGCGCGGAGACGCGCGCGGACATCAATTTCGGAAAGGGCTGTAACTCCCATGACTAGCGCACCTTCCCCGACGTTGAATGCGTCAAGGCGCTCGCATCTACCAAGATGTCAAATTCGTGGTATTTACGAACTTCATGATAGCAATTCTTTCACAGACTTACTATTTTATGCAGTGAAAGTATTGTTGAGGTATGCATTTGCTACGTGCTGAGCGGATGGTATATATTCAATCGAAAACTCACATGCGTCGATCTTGGCTGGGTATGCTCCCTTTCAGAAAATCCAGGAGGACCACACCAGACAATTGACGAACATCAATCGTATGCCACCCGAACTCCTGAATATGATATTTAAGCAGGTCGCTACACTGCCAGAGGTGGTCGAACACTTCGACTGGCGGTGCGTCGACTCCTCAGCATGGCTCGCGCGGCTGCCCTCGATACTCCCAGCACCGTTCAGCAACATCACAGTCCTGCACGCGAACCTCGACGAGCTCGAGACCATCCCGCTCATCCTCCCACCGACGCTCGAGCATCTCTTGTTGGAGCACAGATTTTGGCAAGCGAGCGCTTGCTCGCCGGGAGTTCCCGACGTAGGATACGATGCGGGATTGTACTATTTTGTAGCCCATCCGTTTGCCTCTGTACCACGACGACGGTACAGGACAACCGGAATATACTCGCTTCTGCTGCTCTGCTCGACCTCCAACGGTTTTTCCAACACAAACGGATCCTAGCCAGTCTAGCCGGCTAGTAAAACATAGGGCTAAAGGAGGTCCGAGCTCTCGCCGTTCCGAGCCACCTCGATGTCGTCACGAGTCCCGATACGCTCGTCGCTACCCGAAGCCGCCTGGCGAGGCGCACCCGATGACGCTGCTTCGCTGCAGCTGTTGAAGACCGAGGAGATGCCGCTGCTGACGAGCCCCGAGAGGCTGCTGATGAACGCGCTGAGGCATGGCTTTCGAAGATGAGTCCCCTGCCTGTTTTCTACCCTGAGACGAGAACACGAGGAACCCAAGAAGAGCTACCCGAGAAGAGACCCCCCTCCCCCCGCGATCCGACGATGATGACGACGACGATGCGACGCGATTACCCCGATCTCTGCCGATTCCCGACGAACGAGTCGAGCGAGACCCCTCCCCCTTCCTTCCAGTGTCTTGATGATGACACTGCGAGCCCAGGCGAACACCGCACCACCACCTTTCCCCGCTGATTACCGAGTCAAAGCGCACGGAGCCGCACGCGAGCATTTGCGCAGATTATTGGTCGCTGACCATGGGCGAGCACCGGAGTGCCTGTCTAGCCGATGAAGATTTCCGAGCTGAAGCTGTTGAGGAGTTGAAGGTTTCTTTTGGTTTATGGGGGTGCGCAGACTGTTTTTCATTTCTGATTCTGTGTTGCTCGCAAGGCGCACGCTTGTGGGGGTGTGTTGGAGCACAGATTTTGGCAAGCGAGCGCTTGCTCGCCGGGAGTTCCCGACGTAGGATACGATGCGGGATTGTACTATTTTGTAGCCCATCCGTTTGCCTCTGTACCACGACGACGGTACAGGACAACCGGAATATACTCGCTTCTGCTGCTCTGCTCGACCTCCAACGGTTTTTCCAACATCTCTCGCGTGCCTTCACGAGCTGTGCTGCCTCCTCCGACCCCTGCGCACCTCCGCACACATGCCCGACGCCAACACACGTACGCTGATCGAAGCCTTCCTCGGCGTGCTGCTCCAAACGACTAGTGATACTACCCCGTGCCCGAAACTGCAGGTCCTCGGGCTCGAGGCGGAGATCGCCCTCGCCGACTTTCCGTTTTCCGGGCTCGAGTACGCCGCCGCCGCACGCAAGGATGCAGGATTTCCCCTCCGCCGCTTCATGTTCCATCCCCACACGCGGCGGCGCGACTCGGACGGCGTGGGGACCCGAGCGCGCTTTGCGGAGTCGTTCGTGCCGCTCGCCGCGCTCGTGGACGTGGTGGAGCATCGCCGTGCAGGAGATGCGAGGGTGTGTCCGTTCAGGAGCCCGAGTGGAGGATGCTGGGACGTGGAGCAGGCAGAGAAGTACTGGGAATTGCCCCGAGGGCTGATGTCCATGGCCGGGATCCGTACCCGTGTCGCGACGACTTGGACTCGGCATAGTCGACGCAGGAGGGAAATGAGGACGAGCTGGACCGCCTTTAGAGGTTTAATGTATGACCAAGTGAGTAGCTTTGGTATCCGAGTCTTACTTGATGTGACGGGGACTGTTAACTGAAGCTACTACACAGGATGCTTGCTAGCGTTACTAGCTGAGGATTTCGCGGTGAGATGATGCCCACCTGTAATACTGTGAAGCCATACCGTGGCCATTGCGACTCGGGGATCCGCTGTACGTACGAACTCGGTTCGCTCACCCTGCAAGTTATGGGCGCGAGTAACTGTCCTTGTTCTCGCACTCGCGCTTGTGCCATGGAGGAAGCATTCTATGTCAATAATTTTGTGTAGCGTAGTTGTACTACTAGTAGCACAGTCACGCTTCATCGGTGCAATTTGACCGCAAAGCCTTGCACCGTAAATTAAGTGGCTCTACTTCGCCTGGTGGATGACCGTGGATCGTACCCGGCAATTCAGTGCTGTCAATTGCCGGACCCGGGGCGCCCGCTGCGTGCCCCGCGCGAAGTGCCACCGCCCTGGCGATCAACTTATACTGTTACCGCCCCCACAATGCCTCCCCAGACCACACTCCTCCTGCAGGTCCTAGCCCACCTTGATCGTCCTTGCTGCATCCCCACTTGAGCTAGAATGTCGTCCTTGCAGGCGAACAGTCTCTTCAATGTCAAGGGCAAGGTCGTCCTGATAACTGGCGGGAGCCGTGGTATCGGGAAGATGGTACGTTCCCATTCGAGCTCGTGCACTAGTGTATTTGGAGTCTGAGGTCCAGGTTTTGGCCTCTGGATGTGGCCTTTGGTAGATTGCGACCGGGTTCATCAAGAACGGCGCGAAGGTGTGTTTCTTCTCCCACCCAGCCTGGCGTCGTCGGCAAACCCATGTATGGCACTGACCCTGCCGCATCCGCCCCAGGTGTACATCTCAGCACGGTCCGCGAAGGACTGCGCCGCGACGGAGAAGGAGCTGAACGCGCTCGGGCCCGGGACGTGCGTCGCCATCCCAGCCGACATGCAGAAGCTCGAGCAAGTCGACCACCTCGTCGCCGAGCTCAGCAAGCACGAGAGCGCCCTGCACGTCCTTGTGAACAATGCTGGGGCCGCGTGGGGCGACACCATCGACGAGTATCCGGTGCGTCCCGTAACTCGTTCATTTCTGCACATTTGCTGTGAGTCGTGACGCTCATTTGCGTGGACGGCGTATGGTCGACAGGACTCGGCGTGGACGAAGCTCCTGACGCTCAACCTCCAACGCGTCTTCAACCTCACCCAGAAGTGCCTCCCGCTCCTGCGCGCTGGGGCTGAGCAGGGCGGGCAGGAGGACGGCACCTGGCGCGATCCCGCGCGAATCATCAACGTACGTCCTCTCCGCCAGTGTCATCACGCGCTCTCCCCTGCATCTGTCAACGTCTTCCTCGGCACCGCTTACGGTGACTGTTCGTGCTGCAGCTCGGTTCGGTTGAGGGCCTGTCCGTGCCCGCGCATGAGACGTATGCCTACTCCGCGAGCAAAGCGGGTCTGCACCACCTCAGCCGGAATTTCGCCGGGCGGCTGGGCTTCGAAGGAATCACCAGCAACACGCTTGCCTGCGGGCCCTTCCAGAGCAAAAGTCAGTCTCGCTCCCCCTTCTGTCCATTCCTCCCTGTGCATCGCTCTATTCTAGTAACTTACGATGCTGACTGTGTTGCCTCAGTGATGGCGCAGACGTTGCGTGAGCAGGGCGAGATCATCAAGGCGCGGATACCACTCGGGCGGATCGGCACTCCGGAGGACGTGGCTGGCGCGTGTATCTTCCTCGCGAGCAGGGCGGGAGCGTTCGTCAATGGCGCGACAATCGCGGTGGATGGAGGGAGCGTTGTCCGGATGGACACCATGGCACCAAAGCTCTAGTAGTTCTGCATGCTGTACCTCAGTGCCTGCCGCGAGTTGGGTGTACGTACGTTGCCTGCGGAGCAGATCTAGGGGGCGATGGCGATCTTGAATGTCTATCTACCTTTCCTTGTATTTCCACGAATACACAGAGAGGACAACATTGCGTATTCTACATGAGCAGGCAAGAAAAACAATGCGCATACGACACCAGCAGGATTCGAACCTGCGCTCTCAAAGAGAAACAGATAAGCACGACCGACCAGCGTTCGAATCTGTCGCCGTAACCACTTGGCTATGGTGTCCGTGAAGCGCTGATCCTCCATGACATAGAGAAACTGCTCGGCCCCCGTCGTTGCCACCTTGACTTTCAAGTCCAACATCGGCCCAGCGCATTCAGACGTCCTTTGTCCCGAGGAACCCAGTTGCCGCCAGACATGAAGACGTTGGAAACTTCGGTCCCGGTCGAGAAGCTCACTGAGAACTCTGAAGCCGAAGCCGCGCCGGCGCTGGTAGGCTCAGCGCAGTCTCCCTCGGGAATCGCGACGCCGCCTTGGACTCGGAGCGGCGTGCCAGTATGAGTAGTCACTGTCGCACGGCAACTGGGAATCCTCCGCGGCCTGAGCCTGAGTCTTCTCCGGGGGTTCGCCAGGCCCAGCGAAGGAGGCGTGGCTCGGGCACTGGCAAGGAGACCCAGGAATGCTGGCGGTAGGCTCTTCCCAGAGACCGCCGTCTGCATCCTCTTCAAGTTCGACCTCGGAGGCGGTGGCGGCGGGGAGGGAGATGCATCCACTTGGATGCAGCAACGCGGGTGGGAGAGAAGTTATAGGAGGAGGGCTCGACGGCCTTCCAAAGTTGGCATAGGCCTTGGAGACAGCAAAGCTCGGTGCGTCGATCTCGCCCTCCTCGTCTTCTCCGTCCTCTTCCTCCCAGTCCCAGTTCTCGCGAGTGTCTAATGCAACGCGCGCCATAGCATGGATCGACGTACTGCACGGCCCCGCGGATCCGTGGCAAGGCGGTAGACGCGATATTGGTTCCGGGATTGTAGTGGGTACGCCAGCCATGCTCTCAACGTTAACGCCTTCCGCCATCACGACGTCATCATCGACCGTGGCTACCATGGGGCATGGGCAGGCGGCATCAGCTCGGGAGAAGGACTGCCTGAACGAGTGAATCAGGGACACATCTGAGAGTCATCGTTACGGAGCGACCAAACCGAGGGAAGAGCCAGCCAGTCTGCTGAGTGGGCCGTGACGCGAGTTTTGGAGGGAGGGTCGAGAGAGTGGGGACGGGCGTGGTAGGTACCGCAAACCGTAGATCTGCCAGTACGAGGCTCGGGTAGTGGCTTGCCAGTGGCTCGGACTGCGTCCGTGCGAGATAGAGAGCGTGCCACCACATGACGTTTATAGTTCGGGAACAGGGAGCGGGGTGCTACTTGCCACGAACGGGGCGACAGTTGGCCAAGGCGCAGTAGTATGGCCCCGGGCCATGGGGGCCTCGACAAAAGGCTTAGGGCAGCGTCCTGGCAACGACATGATCGCTCGAGGTGGCGGCATGTCTGGCAACGTCGACGGCCCGCCCACACAAGCTCGACTGGAGGCTGGTGATGGTAGCCGCTAGGGAAGGGGTGTGCCGCGTGCTGAGCGTTTTACGAGATGATTGTTACGACTGGCTGTCGAGTAAGATCAGGGAGGAGGCTTACGAGACGAGCAAGGGCGTCGACGAGCACTTGTGCAGCGAGAGCGGAGCAGGGCTCGACAGTCAGGCTGGAGACAAGATGTATTGAGCGAGTAACTAACGAGCGAGAATACAGCGAGGCTTACCTGGAGACAAGAGGTCGAAACTGAGGTCTCCAGGTAGCGAAGTACAGGCCTTATATACATGTAGCGGACAATGGGAACTGGGGACAATAGGTAACTATGGACACGGGAACCAGTGGAAGAACAATGGTATGTAGTACAATGACGACGGGAACAATGGGTAACAGGAGTTATTGTACTGCGAGAACAAGGGACAGGTTTGCTAAACAACGGAGGACAATAAGGACGACGCAGGAGGCAAACAGTCCAAAAAGGGAAAGAGAGACGCCGGGGTAGGCGCTGAGCGTGCCGTTCATGACAATACCCCCCTCCTAAGGATCGTGTCCTCACGATCGAGTCTTCTTGTTGAGAGGGCAGGGAGCGTCGGGATGTGTCGAATGAAACTTTTTGCAGCACTTTTGGCGCATTTGCTAGATCCGACACGTCTTCCCAGCTATCGTGTTCAGGGCCCCAGCCCTTCCAGTGAACAAGATACTGCAGTTTCTTCCACCGCCCATACCGACGCGACTCTAACACTTCCTCTACTTCGTACTCTTCCTCTCCTTCCACTTCAAGAGCTGCGGGTTCAGGGGGATGCCGACCAGGAAGTTGGCTTTCTTTGTGCGGGTGTAGGAGTGTCACATGGAACACCGGGTGGAGCCCCATGTCTTTGGGGAGCTTGAGCTCGTAAGCCAAGTTGCCCACCTTGCGCTTGACAGGGTACGGGCCAGCGTACCGGTCCACCAGCTTCCGAGAGACTCCTGGGACACGGAAATTCCTCGTGTCGAGCCACACCTTCTGACCCTCCTTGAATTCTGGGGCAGCGGAGACATAGCGATCGTAGTACTCCTTCATCCGCTCTGCTGCCAGGGTTAAGGCTGAGGTCGCATCCTCCCTTGCCTGCCGCAACTCCTCTCTTCGTTCATCCGCCGTAGGCACCGTGGTGGATAGCATCGGAACGTGGAACTGAGGTTCATAGCCGTACATGAGGTAAAACGGTGAGTACCCTGTGGATGAATGCACCCGCGAGTTAAAGCAGTACTCTGCTGTTGGTAGCCACTTGACCCAATCGTCGCGGCGCCTTGAGCAGTACATCCGTAGGTACGCCTCTATCTTCTGGTTCCATCGCTCCGACTGTCCATCCGTCTGCGGGTGGTAGGCTGTGGACAACGCGCTTTCTATGTCGAGGCCTTTAAGGATTGCACGGAAGAGCTTGCTAGAGAACTGGGGCCCCCGATCAGAGATGATCTTTCGTGGGAGTCCATGTAGACGGAACCATTCTCTAATGAAGTTGTCTGCAGTCCCTTCCGTGTCGATCTCCTCAGTGCATGGAATAAGGTGAATCATCTTTCCATGCCGATCAGCAATAAGCTGGAGCGCGTTGTATCCGTCCACCTCCGGCAGTCCAGTGATGAAGTCACAGGTAACTACTTGGCCTGGGCCGTCCGGGATCTCGTTGGGTTGAAGGGGACCATGTGGCTTCGCATGTGAAGTCTTGCCACGGCGACAAGTGTCGCAGGTCTCAACGTAATCCTTGATGAACTTTGCCATGCCCGGCCACCAGTAGTTCCATGTAACCAACTCCACCGTCTTTGCCTGGCCAGGGTGTCCAGCAGGCGGGAGGTCGTGGTGAATGCACACTATCTCTGCTCGAAGCACGTCGTCTTTGGGGACATAAACTCGGCCGCGGTAGAGCAGCAGGCCTTGTTCTGTGTTCCAGTCCACCAGATCGTTCTGTAGACGTGCTGGCCCTAGCTTATCGAGCTTGCTGAGTGCCTCTGCGACCTCCTGCTCACGCTCTCCACATTCTCGAATGCGGCGGAGCAGTGCCTTCTCTGGTACCACTGACATGTGCCCTCTCTTAGCTGCTAGTACTCGGAAGCGATCGGGTTGCAACATGACTCGGTTCAGGTTGTCATCGGCGTCATCCTTCTGGTGATCAGGCCTGCGCGACAGCGCATCTGCCCTACCGTTGGAGGTGCCTGGCTTGTGTGCAATGACAAAGTTGAACCGCGACAGATAGAGAGCCCATCGTGCCTGCCTGCGCGTGAGGTTTTGTGCGGCCTTCCAGTACTCGAGGTTCTTGTGGTCCGACTGGATCTCGAACACACTGGGAAGACCCTCGAGGTAGTGGCGCCAGGCCTGCAGGGCACGGATGATAGCGAGCATCTCCTTGTCATAGATCTCGTAGTTGCGTTCCGCATCGCTCATTGACTCAGAGTGGAAAGCCACAGGGTGCCATTTGCCGTCCTCCCCCTCCTGAGACAGAACCGCACCGGTAGCATACCCGGATGCATCGACTTCAATGCGGGTTTTGCGGTCTGGGTCATACATGCTCAGGACAGGGCTTTCAGTGAAACGACGCTTGAGCTCGTCGAATGCTGATTGCTCTTCGGCACCCCATTGCCAGGGAGCATTACCCGTGAGACGGTCAAGGGGTTTGCATACTGCACTGAAGTCCTTAATGAACCGCCTGTAGAAATTCGCGAAACCACGGAACTTCCGTACGTCTGAGGCGTTCTGAGGGACAGGCCATTCTGCGATACCCCTGACCTTCACTGGGTCCATCTCCACACGGTTCTCCGAGACGAGCACACCTAGGTACTCAACCTTAGGCTGTTCGAATTCGCACTTCTCTGGCTTGCAAAACAGGTCGTGCTCCGCCAGACGCTTCAGGACCTCACGCACCAAAGTGCGGTGTTCCTCGATGTCGTTGGTGAATATGAGGATGTCGTCGAGGTAGATAGTGATTTTGCCGAGTATGATGAGGTCCTTGAAGATGTCGTTCATGAGCGCAGAGAATGTACTGGGCGAGTTAGCCAGTCCGAAGTACATCACGTTCGGTTCGAACAGTCCGCGATTGGTAACAAAGGCAGCCTTCCATTCATCACCGGTCTTAATCCGCACATTGTTGTACCCCCAACGGATGTCAAGCTTTGTAAAGTACTTGGCCCTCTTGAGTCGATCCATCAAGTCCGACACCAGCGGCAGCGGGTATCGGTTCTTAATGGTGATGTCGTTCAATCGTCGGTAGTCCTGTACAGGACGTAGGCTGCCGTCCTTCTTTTTAACGAAGAAGAACGGTGACAACATCGGTGACTTCGACTCTTGAATATATCCTTTGGCCAAGTTCTCACTAAGAAACTTGTCAAGCTCGACCTGCTCGCTGGGAGACAGGGGGTACACCTTGGAATGGAACATCCTAGCATCTGGTACGAGTTCTATAGCGTGGTCATAGGGTCCGTGCTCGGGTAGACATTCGGACGCCTCTTTCGAGAACACACGCAGATACTCGTGGTACTGGGGAGGTACAATCTCTTCGACAGGACGGACTTCCTTCTTCTGGTACTCTTGTTCGGCGAGCTGTTGAGAGTAGGTGTAGCTTGCCGACACGAAGATTTTAGGGGTACCTCGAAGTCGTCGTCCATCTTCCAGTGCATTGAGAAGGGACTCCTCAGTGCCATCCCATTCCGGCAGAAAACCTGGTGGTGGAGGCCTATCTTCCTCCTCCTCCTCGACCATTACGGCCGTGCATATCCTTCCCATCATCTTTGCCTTCCGCACCCGTCGAGAACCATTGCGCGCCGTAAGCCGTACCTCCGTATCACGCGCTTTGGTCTCAATAGGTTTGGATGCCTTCTGATGAGCCGGACATGCCTCTGGACATCTCGATAGGCGCAGCGAGCCACGTTCCCAATCTACTTCAGGGTTGTGCTCGCGCAGCCAGTCCAGGCCAATGATCACATTCTCTTCTCCTATGTCTGTCACCACAAACACCACCTTCTCTCGGTGGTCTCCAATCGCCATATCCAACACGGCGACCTCCGTGATCGTCCCATCACGGTTCTCAGTACCATCTATGTTGTACAGAGGAATTGGCCTTGCCAACTTCCTTGTCGTAACCTGGTTCTTCTCTACGAACAGTCTATGTAAAAACTTAGTAGTAGCTCCACTATCTACCATTGCTACTATGTCCTTGTGTCGCTGCTTGCCGATCAACCGTACCGGTATATGAAAGTGTTGGCCACTATGATTTACTTCATATACAAACGCGGAACTCAGTACAGAAAATCGACTATTACTACAAGAGCCAGCACGCGCAGCGTCCAGTGCGGCTCTGATCAGAAACCCTCCTTCTTCTCAGCGGTCGTAAGGGCCGCGATCTTCTCCTCCACCGCCTTGAGCTGGGCCTGAAGGGCCGCTACTTCCGTGGTCGTGGTGGACGAGGAAGCGGCTTGCTGACTCTTCAACCGCGGACAGTCATACTTACGATGTCCGGGCTGGCCACAGATGTAGCAGTTTCCTGAGAACGGCTTTTTCCCAGTAGCAGCCGCTTTCTCCCCCTTCTTCTTCCATCCAAACGACTTCGGCCGTTCTTCCTCTCTGGTGACGAGGGCCTGGTCGAGCGACAGCGCCACCTTCTGGATTTTGGTGAGGTCCGAGATGTCGTGAGCACTGGTGGCGAGGACATCCCGAAGCCTGGGAGGCAGGCCAGAGCGGTAGCGTTCGCGTTTGTCCTCGTCTCCGAAGCCGGTCCGCGCTGCAGCTGCATTGAACTGCGCCGTATACTCCTGGACTGTGCCGACCTTGCGGTATGCCTTGCAGAGCTTGACCAGTTCAGCGATGGCAGCCTCCTTGTCGTCGGCTGCGCAGAAGTGGTCCTTGAAGGCTGTGCTGAACGCGCCGTAGTTCGCCCAAGGACTAGTTCCACCTGCGAGCGTCACAATGTGGGGGCCAGCCCAGGCTGCTGCTCCTTCCGTGAGCCTACTGAGGATGGTCATCCATACCACATCAGTTGGTGTGCCGACAGCCACCGCTGTGAGGGTGTTGAAGTAGATCTGGGCTGCAGACACGAAGCGGAGGCCATCCTGGGGGGACTTTCCATCGTAGTCACGTGGGGCGATTTGGGAAAGGAGCTTGGAGGTGTCGAACGGTGGAGCGGGGGCAGGGGTAGTCATGGCGGGTGTGGACGCTCGACTGGGTGCAGCTGATGAAGAGGTTGAGGGTTGTGGAGTGTTGAGGCTGATGGTCTCTTGCTTGGGTGTTAGGAACAGACCAGCCGCTGAACCAGCTACGCCAAAAGGACGCAATGTCAAGCTTGGCTTGACACTTGGCTGGTACTATATATGTAGCTCGTAATGCCTGTTCATGACATTACCCCCCTTCCAAGGCACGTGTCCTCACGTGGAACTAGATATACTAGTGGCCCCAAGGGTTAGCCGCCCACTTCAGGACGGTCAGAGCCTTGACAGTCTTTGACCGGTTCGGAAGGACCCCTATCCTGCTCTTTGTCTCTATTTGTCACAGCCAAGCATGCATGTGACCTTGTGACATCCCAAGTCACGTCACAGCCTATGACAAATCTAGACAACAAAGATTCTGCCAGAAGGGGAGTCGAACCGTCGACTGCTGGAAGCTTGACATTATGTTAGGAACAGACCAGCCGCTGTACCAGCTACGCCAAAAGGGCGCAATGTCAAGCTTAGGCTTGACACTTGGCTGGTACTATATATGTAGCTCGTAATGCCTGTTCGTGACATTGGGTTCCTCCTTTACTTCCGGCTTTTTTTCTGTTTTTGGGAGTTTAGAGGTTGAAGCAATGGGGGTTGCGGGAGTCGAGGTTCGTCGTTGTCCAAGACGCTCTGTGACGAGTTCGAGAGTCTTGTCGAGGATGGGAGACCCTGTCGATCGTGCAGGACTGGGGATTCGACTTTGGACACGACTCTGGAGTTGTGAGGTAGGGCGTGAGGCAGGGTGGGATGAGGGGTTCCTGGATGCGATGAGGGCGGCTTGGCGAGCTGGGGGTCGGCTTGGATCTCGAGGTGCAGGTGCTGGTGGGTTTGCGATCTTCGCACGGATTAGGACTTCCTGTTCTTTGGTGGTGAGGAGTCTAGGGGCGATGCCTTCGCGAGTTTCAAGAGTATCGTTGAATGTGTGTGATCGGTGGGGGCACGGTTGCTCCTCGCAGTAGTACCAGGCTTGCTTATCTTCGTCCCAGTACTCGTCCTGTACTGCAGTGGGGTGAAATATGTGTCCCCAGGCTTGGCAAGCCACGTTGAATCTCGCTTCCTTATCCTAGGAATGAAACGGCAGGTGCACGATCCAACACTGTCTGCTCAGCCTCCTCGGCCTATTGCTGTGTCTTAGCCCAAGGGACACGGGCCCAAGGGTGTTCTGTCTTGGCTTTGTTTCGCCGCCTTTCTCTAGCCTCCCACGCCGTGAGGCGGACCACTTCTGTCAGTACTGGGGTCTCGTGTTAGGAGCTTTCCGCGTACTGTACCACTTGGGAGTGGCAAGCCTCAGGTTGCGCCGAGACCACGTCCGATGGTGTGACTAGAGCGCGCACTACGCTAGGCCAACACAGAGGATCAAAGTGCGTACCGTACGAGAGGGAAAGAGTGTGGGTGGAGTACGCCGGTGCTCGTGTAGAAGTTTCGACCTAATGTTACGACTGGCTGTCGAGTAAGATCAGGGAGGAGGCTTACGAGACGAGCAAGGGCGTCGACGAGCACTTGTGCAGCGAGAGCGGAGCAGGGCTCGACAGTCAGGCTGGAGACAAGATGTATTGAGCGAGTAACTAACGAGCGAGAATACAGCGAGGCTTACCTGGAGACAAGAGGTCGAAACTGAGGTCTCCAGGTAGCGAAGTACAGGCCTTATATACATGTAGCAGACAATGGGAACTGGGGACAATAGGTAACTATGGACACGGGAACCAGTGGAAGAACAATGGTATGTAGTACAATGACGACGGGAACAATGGGTAACAGGAGTTATTGTACTGCGAGAACAAGGGACAGGTTTGCTAAACAACGGAGGACAATAAGGACGACGCGGAAGGCAAACAGTCCAAAAAGGGAAAGAGAGACGCCGGGGTAGGCGCTGAGCGTGCCGTTCATGACAATGATGGGTTGCGAGTCAGTCCACTCGAAAGCTCCAAAGTCAGTAAGTGAATATGTCCTCTGGGATCTGGAGTATACCTGCCTACCTGCATGGAGGCGGCGATCGGCATTGGAGAGTTCATAGCTTCGAGTCGCTGCAACATGTTAGCGTCCCTAGGTAGAGAACGTTGCCCTTGAACGTTGTTCCAGCAAGATAGGTGAGGTAACTGGCGCCGCATTGCTGGTCGTACCCTGAGTCGATTTGGACCCGGCGAGCTGGACAGAATCGCGGTTTGTGCTCCGTGAAGACGATCAGATCATAGTCATCCTTAAGTATACAAATAATTACGAGATGGAAACAGCGAGGCATTATTGGAGGGAGACGTTCATCTCGGTTATCCGGTTCTCCGTTGCAATTCCCCTACCGGGTATTACCAGTTTGGCCTATACCATCGTTGTGGGTGTATCATGGTCGAATTTTGGCGTAGTGTGCGTTGCGTCCTTTCGATCGCAGTATGAGTAACAGGAAAGCTGCGCACGAACTTCTGATCTGACCTTCTCCGCGGTGATGTCTAACACGAACGTCGATGCACTTTCAGTCTATAGGATCCCCAGACAGGGCACATTTAGAACTCATGCGACAAGAGGGCGGAAAGAGATCCTCACGATCTCGAATTGCCGGCCGGTAGTGTGCCGGAACAGCACTGTCCCGTTTCCTGCGGTTGAAGTGTGGACGTGATTGAGCACATGTGTGCCAAGTTCTACCATGTCGTTGTCTCCCTCCTCCCTCATGGACTTTTGTGCATTGAGCCTGCGTAAATATGTCACTGACCTGCGAAGCAACAAGCAATACCTGACCGGACAGTGGCTTACGTTGCGAGGAAGGTATTGGTGTACACTGAGATCGATAGTCAGCGAAACGTGCAGCCGGGTGGAGAGCATCTACGCACGCTTTCCCTCCAAGAGCGCGAACACGAGGAAGATGAAGCGTCCCGGGAGAGCGACGAACTAATGGGCTCAGGCTTCGGCGACACGTACGGCGATCAGATGGCCCGCTTGACATATACTGGGGCAGACGAATCAGCGATGGTTACTATGGAGGCGTTCGTCAGATAGCTTGATACTCACGTTGTAAGGACGCCGCGGTTTACAGCGTATATAATCAGTCGGTCAATCATCGAATTGGTCCTGTCGGCAGCAGGATCAAAGTACTTTAGTGGGCTGCGGACATCAAGGCCTGAATAGGACGTACCTCTTAAAACCAGTCCTCTTCGAATGAAGGTAGTAAGAAAGCGCTGCCAAGATCATAAAATCGCACAGCACGCTGAATCCGTCCGCGACGCCAGTGAGAATCCGGGACTTAGTCGAGCCCAGGGAAAAGATGTAAGTGTCCGCGTAGCTGGCACAGGACATCAATCTTGTGAGGCTTGCACGAGACAGTTCTATAGCGCGGTACACGTACATATCCACTGACATAACTTGCGAAAGGCAAGACGTCAGTAACTCGATCGCTCTCGAGCTAGTGGCTAAGGCGTACCGATGCTAGGAGCTGCAGATGCGATTTCAATAAAGACCGTGCACGATGTTCTGGACTTCTCTAAATGCACGCACCGAAAGATCCCAGAGCAAAAACAATCTAAATATGGTGTGTCAAGGGTACTTCCGGTCATGAAGGCTCCGTGGGACTCACAATGCTGCCCACTAGTGCGAGGTTTCCACTGCTGACTGTCACGACATCGGTGAGCAACTTGCTGGCCGTGTTTGCGACTGTATCAGGTTGAACTCACGGGCCCAAACACGGTGTGCGAGAAAGCTAGGCCACGGTTAGAAGGTCCTCCTAGGCAGATAACTCGAGCATGTACCACTGCGTCAAGCCACGAATGCTAGCCTGGACCGTCGAGTCTGAGCAGATCTGGCCAACAGCTCGGGTGCGAAGACTTACGGTGAACGCGTTCTCAAGCTGGCTTCATGATGAGAACATATTGCATCGATCTAACCGACCCAATGGGACTCACCGCTAATGATCTGAAGCGCGATAAGCTGAGGCAGGACTGAGAGCGAAATGAATCATATGATCTTACCGAGGAATATTGAGGAGTAACAGTGCATTTCCGAAATCCGCGACGACGTATTCGTAGCAAGCGTCGACAGCAAGGATCAGCGAGATCGTGTCAAGGATGCTGCGAACGGTGTCAGACTGCACCAGTCAGCTGGGTGCCAGCCGGATACGCACAAAAGCAACGCGACCTGCGCGAACGGGGTTAGCTTGCAGGAACTGGACAGGGCGAGAGCGTTACTGACGAAGGACTTCATGCGGATGGAGTCGTGTCCACTGTTGTGAAAGTAGATGTAGGCTTGGAAGAGGGTGATCCCGTATACGCTTTGTACCATGTCAGACACACGTCAGTAACGGCGTTAAGTCGAACATAGGGACAGAACGTACACTGTTCCAACAACCAAACCAACTCCACCGCAAGTGAAGGCCTCCTTGATTCGCGAAAGGAGCTCGGGGAGCGACAGGCTCGGCAGGGCTACGAGTGACTCCATGGTGGAGATAGCGGAGGTCAGTGGTGCGGCAACAGTCTCTGGGACTCTGGAGGGAGTTGGTGCTTAGTAGTAGTTAGGTAGACTGGAGGCGATTACGCACCGGTGCCAGTTCCCCCGCGCTTCTCCGCCTGCGATGGCCTGGAATTTCCCCTTCAGTCGACATCAATTCTTCTGCAAAGCAGCGCTGATGCAGACGCGATTGTAAGGCAGTGACTATCAATTCTTCTTATTGAAAATTGCGAACACTGCCAGATTCCGCAGGTCAGAAGACACAGGCAAGGCAATGAGCTTACACGTACTAGGAATCGGGACCGGAGGTCAGTTGAAACAATTGACTATCGAGAAAATGTGAGAGGTATATCCCGCCTGCTTTTGCGGTACGGTTTGTGGAGCTTGGCATATCGCCACAGTGCGCGTGCATGCGGAATGTGCGATCCTGGAGGTCACGCAGGAGGACGGCATGCTCGAGGAGAGCTCAAGTCCAGCAGTTCAATCATCTGACAGCTACGAACAGCGCGCAAGCTTCTCGTGGACATCGTCGACAGATCGGTGATTCTGGGGAACAATCCTCAATCCTTCAAGTGAGTCAATGGGAATTGATGCAGAGTATCCGTACCTGACCGTTTGAGACCTTGATATCGCTGTACTTCGAAGCATACATTGCAGGTCATGCGCTGCGTTGTCTTTGAGGCGTGCTGTCGAGCTGGCATAAGCTTATCTCAAGCAACCTTTGAAGCAGTCAAAACCAGGGGCTAGAGTACACCCGAGAATCGGAGACAGACTGAGAGGAACTCCGTGTCAGGAGATTCCAGGGAGCGATAGAAACTCACTAGTAACCCATCTGAAGCCTCTTTCCTGGTCAACGGCATCACATGGAAGCCTGACCTCCGGTGTCCAGCATCCAACCTGCCCTTGATGCGGCGGAGCGGAACAGGGCCTCTTTCGTCGCAGTACTTGATGCCTTTACTGACCGTGAATTGCTTATGATGGGACCGTCAAAAAGGCATAACACATGTCGAGAATGAGTCGGCGTACCTTATCCCAGGTCCACTTTCAAATGGCCCCCAACACAACTTTCAAACTCTTGAACACGGGAAAAAGGACATCGAGCGTACTCAACACATATTTGGTGGCCGCCTTGGCCCACACGGCCATCAAGCGGGATACTGCGAATTTTAGCCCACAAAGATGGGATTAGAGGAGCATGCATCATGTTCGGGCTGGCGTACTGGCAGCATGCAAGGGTAGATCATCTACAGCTGGGGGGCCTTGTGACGGGACAGTGGAAACACGAACGGCAAGGACACCATGCGCACGGAGAATCAACGATGATTATTGAGCTACAGACGCAGTCAAGACTGCATTCTTGTCAGGAACATAACGGTAGGACAAGAAGAAATACACTTACGAGCATGATGACCTGTACGTTCTACGCGGGCCATCAACCCAGCCTACAGTCTTCCCACTCCTCCTACATGCCAACAATCTCCGGACGCCGCCATTGCACCATCCAGAATAACACTGTGAAGAGGTTTGATTTGCGCACCTAATGCCATAAGCCTGGAGTTGGCTCTGAAGTCCGAGTCGTACACGGAGACTGCACGATGCTTCGCCCTTCGCTGACCAGTTGTGATCCCCCCAAATCTATGTACATAGCACTGAACATGGTGACATCCAGAGAGAATGAAGAATAAGAAGGAGAGATAGTATAGCTTCAATAGAGATAGGGTGCGAGTGGGTGATGGATGCAGGTGATCGAGACGAGGATGGTCGAACTTTGACGCCCATGATTCGGTGGCAGTCGTCGCAGGCGCTGAATATTTGAATCCTGGTCCAGTCTCGGTCCTCTATGTACTTGCTCGACCATGCCAAATCTCAAGACTCCAGCTCAGAAAGTGTCAGAAATATGGGGCTAGTACTCAGTTATATTTATGGCGCCAATAAATAATATTCATTTTTCGATCGTGTGGACGTAGGCTTCAATGGTCGAAGCCAGTCATGTTTCTTTCTGCATAGACTGGGGCCAAGGCGCAATGTAGACCCATTCTATCACTTCTCCAACGCATGAGCCTCGATTTTCGGAGCCCCATCCTCAAACACGGCCGTCGCCCGACTTTCGAGCTACATTGGGGTCCAAGTTCGAGTCCTATTGATAGCCTTGTCAGTAACAATGCTACCACAGTACACCAGACTCCACAAACAAGTTCCTTGCTACCCAAGACATCGAGGACAAATGTCGATGTGTTATCGGAAGCCTATACCACAACGGTGTCAGTCAAGAAAGTATGATCACGGAATTGCGACGGCACTGACGCTCTCGAGCCGCATCGCACCACTGCTAAGGTGCCCCACATGTCCCGCGGTTTGAGTTGAGGGATTCATCTGAGTGAACATTTGGGTGCCCAGCTCCACGACATTGCTTCCCTCCCCTCGGAGGGACTTCTGGGCATTAAGCCTGCGTGAATGGACTTGAGTACATTCACGGACTCTACCAAGGTGCGTAGAACGACTCACGTAGCAAAAAGAGTGTTGCAATACACTGTTGCCAGCGGTCAGTGTAATATGAGAAGAAATAGGGGTATTTACACACGTTTTGCACCAGTGATGGCAAAGGGGAGGTACATAAAGCGTCCGGGGAACGCAACTTTCTGTTATCAGCAAGTGAGCGAGAGAATGCCGAGTCGATGCAATCGAGGAACCTACAGTGATCATCTCGCCCCCTTGACAAAGCCTGGTTCGTAGAGTTGTATCAGCCGCAGCTCGGGGTACGAAGTATTCATTTAGAACTTACGCCGTGAGGGCTCCTCGATTCACTGCGTACACGATCAAGTGATTAATAATCATGTCGGTCCTGCGGACGCACGAAGCATATGGGCATTGAGTCAGTGCACCCAACGTTCTGAGTCACTGAACCAAATTCACCTCCAAAATCCCGTCATCCTTGAGCGGAGATAATAGCACAGCGATGCCATGATGACAATGTCGCACAAAACGCTCAAGCCATTTTCAATCCCGGTAAGAATTCGCATCTTGACTGTACCCAGGGAGAAGACGTAGTTGTCGGGTGTAGCTGGAATACCACGGGTCAGTTGCGCGGCGAAGTGGAAAGGAATGGCCTTAGGGCCCACTTACAGAAACACCGACACATAAGGCTGAACATAGGTTCAGGTTTCACACAGTTCAACCTGGCTTGAACCTAGATATTTACCTATAGGTTGTGATCTGTAGGTTATAGGTACTCATGCTATGAATCAGCCACAAATCTGAATCAGCCATCTTGGAAAAAGTGACCTGGATCTGTAGGTTTGGGTATGGGTCACTTGTAGGTTGATTCACACTTTGACAGCCAAAAATAGTATAAATTGAAGGCTTTAGTTGATAAATTGTCCTTATATAGCTTAATACTTCATGTATAAGCATAATTCTAGCATAAGAAAAGACTACTAACACTCAATAATAGGTTAAAATCTTCAACAGTAGCTGAGAAAATACTATATTTAGTATTCAAATCAAATCAATGATTTGACCTATAACTTATAGGTTTGCTACCTGTAGGTTGTAGGTGAAAAGTTGATTTGATTCATACAGATCCCAATCAAGCTTTTAAAAGTGGCCAAACCTGCAGGTACAGATCCCAATCAACTATAGGTTGACCTATGTTCAGCCTGTCGGCGACACAACTGACAGCGGGCTGTTACATGAGTTTCTATACCTCATAGAGGAACATTACACACCTATCCCGGGACCTGAGCGAAGGTAATATGAGCACGATATTGTATATTTCATAGAATAAGTTACATACCGAAAGAGCACAAAGCAAGGATTACCTGAGATTTATGATTTCAGTCAATTGTTCGCTCAAATATCATGACGGAAGATCAACCTACAATGCTGGCTGCAAGAGCTATCTTTCCCTTGCTCACTGTTCCGATATGTACATGCCTGAGTACGTGTTTCATGTCTAGAACACCGGAGCCGACTTACGAGACCAGATCCGGTATGCAAAGAAGCTGACAATGGTCACTTGTGAGAAGAGTGGCCAATCGCTGCCGACAACTTGCATACTTACCACTGGGTAAGCATCCTGAGTAGGACCTAGTGGCACCCGTCGGGTCAGTTGGAGCACGGATAATAATACAAGTTGGCCCTGGGACTTACTGATACTCCATTCTCGAACTGAAGTCATGGTCAGCTCCTGATCACACTCGCATGTTTATACTATAGGGCTCACTGCGAGTGAACTGTGGAATATCCATTGAGGACGTATCAATGTTAGAGGAGAATGTGAGACTCACGGAGGGATCTGAAGGAGTAGCAATGGGTCTCCAAAATTGGTCACTACATACTTGTAAAACCCGTCTACTGCCAAGACGAACGAGAGCACGTCGAGAATCCTGTACACAGTCATTACTTGTGCAAGATGCAAAGCTTCTGGGGCAGAGGCCATGTACAACAGGAAGGCCACCTGCGTACGACCGCTATTAGCTTATGCAGAGTCCGACAGATGACCCGGCTTACGAATAGTTTCAAACAGACGGAGTCTCGAGTACTGTTGTTGAAGTACATGTATGCTTGCAAGATGGTGATGCCAAATACGCTGCACGGCGACATGCTCAGACATAGATAACACACAGATCAACAGTGATGACTTACCCAGTGGAGACAACGACAGCAACGACGGCACAGGAAAGAGCCTCCTGAATCCTGGAGAGGAGAGACTGAGACGTTAGTGTGAGTCTGAGAACTGAGGTATCCATGATAGATAGGGAGGCCAGTGCTACGACCGTTAAGCACAATCGCCATTATATAACCTGAAGGAAAAGGTACATACACCTTCGCCGTTCGGGAGCGTCTTGGGTTGCTGCCCTGTGCGATGATCGCTCCATCACTTCCAGAACTCTAATGTATGCAGAACCTATTCGGCATAACGTTAACAGTGATGACGAGCGCAGAATTCTAGCAGGACATCTACCAAGACACTGAGCAATCAAACAGTCCTCGGCTGAGTGACGGCACGCCTGCATAGATATACGACTCAGTTGGGCAATACAATGACCGCCCTTGAGGAGCGTTGGAGCACGTACGTTTGAGTTGCAGGTCCGGCACACCGCCGGTTCCACTCATCATGATGGAGTCCATCTGTATCACAATAAGCCACACTTATCAGAGTTCTGAACGCCTGTCCAGGCTTCGGAGGGGGTCATACAGGGCACACCAGAAAGATTGGTGGCTGCCAGAACAGCTTCTAAAATTTAAGCCAGTGTTGGAAGCGAACAGCGGGCTGCATTATGCATACCGGTTGGGGCTGGAACATTCTTTTGCGCATCAAGTGACTGCTTGACTGATGTCTCCTCGCAGCCCAATAACCGACCTCAGATCGCTCCAAGGATGCAATAGGGCGAGGGTCAAAGTCACGCTAGCAGTCATGGAGGCAAATAGACCATCAGCAGGCTCTATTCGGCGCAGGCTCAGTGAAGGCGGTCATCGTCAGGTCGTGGTCGGGAGGTGAGAGCCGCCTTTCGAGCACCTCCGACATACAAGCGCCGCACGTTCCTTCCCTGCCAACCCGGCCCGCTAAAATGCTCCACCCCGCTCGTCTATTGGTCTTTGGCTAGGCAACTGCAATTGGCGAACATCTCGAGATATGCACTTCTCGTTTTGGACTACCAAGAATGTACAGTGCATTGGAGGGAAGGTACTAGTACAAAATGGTGGCCGAGACTCCGACTAACGGCTCCGAGAAGCCCATGTCCAGCTTTCACACTCCCAGTCTAAGTACCCGGCGCATCTACGGCGCCCTC
>CM035308.1:3749882-3815061 GCA_002900995.3 Ganoderma boninense | reverse complement strand
ACCGCCTTACGACAAGGTGAATTGCCTTTACGCCTCCCGCCTTTGAAAATGCTGCAAACACCTTGTAGCGAGGTGGGCTGGTGTAGGGGCTTGCGATTGTCCGAAAGTGCCGGCAGAGACGACGGCTGGCAGGGTTCCGAAGCCCGGCAATTACTGGGAATTGAAGCCCATGGTCCAGTCTATGGAATCGACCGCCACCCGACAGGGGTGGAGGGCGATTTGGCCACTATATCGACGCGGTGGATTCATGCGAATCTGGGAGAAGTCACGGTGAGGTGAGGACCGTGCGCCGCTGGACCCTCAGGCTGTACCCTGACCATCCGACATGTTCCATCTGCGATCAACGATTGCTGGGTATGCGCGGTCGCAGCGGTGGGTAGCCTGGTGGAAGGGCAGATCCGAGAGCGAGTCCACACGACTCCGAGTCAATCTCTTTCCCTTTGCCTTGGCGGTGCAGGATACGAACCCAGATCTCAGATTGCCGGAGCTGGCTCCAGTCGTGGGACTTGGTGCGCCGCCTGCGCCCGACGCCGCTCGGCGACTGTCGTTCGCAAGCTCGCTACTCGAGATGCTCATCACTCGAAGGCCCCATGGAAGACGCCATTGCACTCGGAAGACTGGTGAACATAAGGTCGATGCCACCATCCCGCCGCCGTTCTCGTTCTCTGCCTCATCTCTCCATCCCTGGTATCCTTGCTTGCTTCTCTGCTTTGTCTGCCAGCTCGACTGCCCTCCCCGTCCTACCCGCTTCCCCTTCGCGGACAGAATCGCGTCCTGGTTCGTTCGCAATCATGCAAGATGGCCCCTCGAAGTTCGGAGGACTACCGCCACTGTGCTTCTTACGACCTTGAACGACCATTTTAGAGTACCCTGGAGACACCCTCGTCGCGAGGGGCATCATCTCAAGGCGCCATTTTTTAGAAGGGTTTCACGTATTTGCAGTCCACATCTTGTATGTGCGTACGTTCAAATGCCATGCTCTATTCCCTGTTCCTCCATACCCTGCTTCTTCCCTCGAGTTTTGGTCAACATGAATGTATGCTCGGGGTCAAACCGCCGCCGTGCACAGACCCTGCATCAAGGGCCAGACTACCCGCTTACGATGCGAGACGGTCGGGACAATTCTCGGTTTTCGCCCTATCCTTTCCTTTCTCTACAAGGCCTGCATCGTAGAGGTCCAAACCTGTCCTCAGCTTCGCATTCGAGATGACATTTGGAAGAGGAAACGTGGAGAAATAGTCGGTCATAGTGCCGCCCGAACGTATAGGTGGGTTAGGTAGTCAATTCGTTTACCCTTGCCCACCGCTGTGTGCTGACTAGGGCGTTGTCTCATAGAACATTCTTCTCCCAGCGTGGTAATACCCTTCGGTCCGTGTGTTCAGAGCGTTTGCAACGCACGGGAGACATGCAGCGCTGGTGAGAATGGAGAGTTTGAGGCTGTCCTCGGCCCGAGTGCCACAATCTATGTCTACCTTCATCCAAGAGAACGTCCACCAGCCTCGTGACGACGACTCTTCACGTCTGTCACAAGGCTCTCGAAGTTAACCATATGCAGTGAGGTTCCACGTCATATAAAGTACAGCAGTCACCATATGCGCGGCCGTCCAGCTGGTGTCAACCTCCAAAGATCCTCGGCGTCCCTCAACAGCAACCAACAACGCTTTGCAAGTCAATTCAAGTACCCGCGGAGGCACTGTATGGCAGTGCAGCTACCCAATCCATACCTGACAGTGACGCACTGGCGGCGTGCGGCCTTCTCGAACAAAGTACGCAAGCCCATTTCCTCGGTCCGCTCGCATCGCGGAAGATCAATGCAACACTATTGATGCATTGTGCGGATCTGCGATCGCCTATGTAGGATAACCCTGGAGCAGGAAGGAGCGGGTCCTTTGTGCGTCCCGCCTCTTTGCTCCGGATGCACGACCGGGACGCGGAACTGTTCCAGAAATGGATATAGTTAATCGCAGCACGTCGGGGTTGAATTATGTTGCTATGAGGTCGAGGCTCTGGCTCTTGGGATCTTTGAAGCGCAGCGGTCTTACGATACCGTCGCGGTGAATGAATCCAATCGTTCCTTGAAACCCCTGTCTACTGGGACTGCTACAATTCCATTTGCATTCATCGTGCGTGTCCAATCCTTGTATATGGATAAACTGAAGAGGCCGCGACGGCCATGCTCATACTTTCTCGTTCGCGGCACCGTGTGGCTGCTTTCACAGGCTAACTCGAACCTCGACCGTCGCCGGCGGGCCCGCCAGCCAATCTTCGGCCCCGCGAAGCTCAGGTGGGCGCGAAGTCTGCATAACTCTGCCTAGGTACGTTCTCCCGCGTCTTATCGTGCATGTGTAGTGCGTATTCTATTGTGCGTCCAGATGGACACACCAGAGCCCAAGCCCAGACGCAGACTCATCGCGCTGATCCATCCTTTTTTCTGTATCCTCGTTCCTAGTTCCTAGTTGGTTCCTGGCGCAAGGGTCCCGCGCGCCCGCACTAAGTACTGTATGCACTTTCTTGAATTGCCCCTTCTTCCCGACTGCACTGATCAACGTCTAGCTCCCCCGCCCCGGCCTCAGTTGCATGATGACATTGAGATGCTGTGCATGACGCCGGTTCCCAGCCGCGCTGCGCACCCGTACCACCAGATCACCGCGGACCACAATACGACTTGTGACAATTTCAATCGACGCTCGCCGACGGTGACCAGCATACAAACCGGTGATCTATGATGGGCCAAGGGGGTTTAAGCTGAGCACTCGCATCCGTAGCGTAAGCACTCTGCGGTCAAACACCGTCGATGTCATCATTGGCAACGTCAATTCAAAGTCCGCGGTATGCATGAGACGACCATCGCACAGCTGGGAGAGCCGCGAACAGCGGACCGCAATTGCAAGTCTGCAAGCTTTCAGCGGGACGATGACGGCCGCGCCCTATGCTAGTTATTTTGTCCGGACATCATCTCCCCAACAAGGTGGGGGCCTAGATCCGTAGCCCGGACAACGGCCGGACTAGCGGAGGACTAGCGGGAGTCTGCGGGAGGGCTCGGGAGGGCGGCCACGGAAGACCACGGAGGGCCATGGTTGTCCGCACAGCCGTAGCCACGAGGCTACTTACTGCTCATGGATAAGTCAGGATAAGTCTTCTTCATCCTTGACCGGATTGGCTGTTGCGAGTCATTATAGATATAACATTAGTATTTATACTATATAGGGACCTATTCACAACTTATGGAGGAAATACGCCAACAGTAATGTCTTGTCAGGGATTTACATGTCTAAAAATGGCAAATTTGAGTACCAGCGTCAGCCTCAACGCACTTCCTCTGCGCAAAGGTCCGACATCCTGCTACATGGCTGAGTATACTGCTGTCGACGATGACAGCGACCTGCTCTCCCACTGGAAGGAATCTGACTGGATACATCAGAACAAGGTTTACGCCGCCAATCCTCCTCCTGTTGTAATCGCCGCTCGCAGACAAGTCCTCCATATTCTCCCGCATGACCGCACAAACCTCTTCCCATCTTCGGACTCCTCTATCTCCTTCCTACTAGGCCTAGAACTTCCTGATCAACCTCAAAGCTTGGGCCTGGAGAAGCCGGAGACGGTGTTCAGCCGTGAGCCACCCACCGAGACCCTTGCATCGCGCGACCTCCGTCAACGGCCAATCCCTCCCGGCTGGTACCTCAAAGGGCTCGATCGCGCATTCGGTCAAGCCTGGTTCGATGGCGCTCAATCAATAACGGACCACCGATACACACACTCTCGCTTACCTCTCAATGTCCTGACATACTGGCATGAGATGTCCGCGATTCTGGAGGTTCGAAGGGCATGGGCGAGAGCACAGGAATGGATTCTAGTGGTGAGGGTGGGGAAGGTGGATGACGACCTGGTAAGGAGAGTTCAGCACGTGTTTCATCACCTGCGTTGGAAAGGGAACACACGGACCCTGGGCGTGGCGAATGCGGAGGTCGAGGAGCTCGCAATCCTCCTGTCAGACCAGTGGCTTTCGGGCGATCTTGTCGACATGTTGGTGGCCGACGTGGCCAACCGCATCCCACCGGAGTCGAGCACACTTGTGGCCCCGCTGACGTTCACTCACGCTGTGCTCTCCGGTTATGGTCGTTCGTCTGAGAAGGCGCGAAACCCTGCTCACGGTTTGAAGAAGTACGAGGATCAGATCAAGAATGGTTTAGTAAAAAAGATGTACTTCCCTGCGCACATCAACAACAACCACTTTGTCACATTCTTCGTGGACTTTGAGCGCGAAACAATCACGTACGGTACGTGTACATGTTCCCATGTGCAGTATATTACCTGAGAGAGCGGTTGCAGGTGATTCGCGCTCTGAATGCCAGGAACCTTGCTCTGGCGCTATGAGCGTCTTCAAGGCTACCTCGAGCTGGCTGAAGGCCGCTTTCAAGCAGACATTTCATCATGAGGGCAATGTCCTGCACCGCGGCCACCAAAGCGACGTTACATCCTGTGGAATCTGCTGCGTCAATACGATTACGCACCATGTACTCGGGGATTCCTTGTTCGCGCAGGCAAACAGTGCGCGCTTACGCGTCGAGGCATTTCTACGCCTAGCCGAAAAGCTGACTACCAGTGTAAGTGCATCTGGAGTGAGGTGCATTGCAATACCACTGAAAAGAGCACTTGCAGCAAACACCGAGTCTCGAGATGCCTGTATCCGACAATCTCCCCCATGCCATTTATGCAGGGAGCTCTCATGGCATACGGTCATCAGAGGAACCTTCGTCAGTCACCCTCGACGAGGTCGCGTCCCCGAGCGAGTCAATACCATCCGGGTTCCCTGACCAGGACCATCCGCTCACGCCTCACACGAAGGTCCCCCGGCAACGATCATCGTCACCGGACGACGACGAGCATCCCGCCAAACGCATTGCCTCATCCCGGGCCTCATCGGCTGCATCGACGGCTCATACGTTCTCCAGCTTGCCCCCTCCCACCTCTAGCCGGGCATCCTATTCAGCATCGAACCGGTCTGACTCGAGCGACTCCCCATCATCAAGCGACACCAATAGCGACTCCCCCTCCCAAGGCCACTCGCACCACTCCCATAGCATCCCTTCACATCGCCTCAAAGACACCAAGCAGGGATCCACTCACCTGGGTGCGTCTCGAACCCTTCGTCGTCCTCTCGGGACTAGTCGCTCCGCTATTGCCGCTCGTAAGGTCCAAGAGTCGATTGAGGATGGCTCATTTGAGAAGAATGAGACGAGATGGCGCACGTTCTTGAATGAGATTGCGGACTGCGATCCAGAGGCCATCGTCGGAGAGTTCGCGCAGAAGGGCACGAAGGTGTGGCATCCGTCGTGTGGGACGTGGTACAAGATGAAGGGTCCGTACAGCGCCCAGCGTTTTGCCAAGCACGTGTCAGTGTGCACAAAGGTACCAGCAAATAAGACGGCCAGAACGGAGTCTACGAAGAAGGAGAAGAAGTGTCGCGCACAAGGCGCATCGTCCAAGACAGGGAAGAAGGCAGTCCAGACGAGCACGCTTGCAGGTTGGGTTAAAAGGAAGGTTGGAAAGCTGAAACACAAACCTGACTCACCTGGTAGGCCACAGCTCAATCTTAGAGACTCCTCGGACTAACGACTTCCCGTCAGACACTCCCAAACCAAGTGAAGATGGAACCAGGAATGCCGCCACGCAGACGAAGGCGAAGCCCGACGCTACGTCGACCAACGAAGTCGGAGGAGCGATGCGATCCACTTCGCTTCTGACTTTCTTCAAGCTCAGTACGGCTAGCAGCAAGAGCGGTGGTAGGAAGCAAGAGGGTTCATCATCGAAGAGCGGTGGTGGTACGCTGCAGGCTGTCACGGTGCCAACTGGGCGGGCGCCTCCTGACCCCGGCCTCGAGGAAGCGCCCCCGCCGAACAACGCTTCCACGCCGGGTTCTTGTCCTCCTCCTCCATGTGTGGGACTTACGGCCTCGATCGACGAACGTATCCCAATATATCTCCGACGCTCTTATACATCTGGAGCTGGCTCAAAGTCAAAGCAGGCTCTCGCACTGACCTTGTACCAACAACCGTGGCGGATGCTCACTCCAAAACAGCAATCCGCAGTGAAAGCCTCCCAGGTGCAGCGTCGTACTTGGCGAAACGACATCCGTTCAGTAGCCGTATTCTCTACATCCTGCCAATCATTCGTGCGTTCTGTTTCCTCGGAATCCGAGGACGCCACCGCTGTTTGCCCTCCGTGCTTGGCTCTTCGCAAGAACCACCAATTCCAGGTAGCCCTCAACAGAGCAATAAAGAAACCGGAAAGGATCGCGCACAAGTTTATCAACAAGGAGTATCGCAGTGAGACCCTGGCTGCAATCTTCGCCAGATCGGAGGGACTGGAGAGTCTGGTCATGAACGAGGTAAGCACTGTCGTCACCCTGCTTTCGACACCAATTTTAATGGTAGGCACCCAAAAACAGAGCTCCGATGCGACTGCATATGGTCGCCTTGCCGTCGGTCTCTTAGACGGAAAGCTGTCGGGCTACCCAATCGTTGGGGATCTGTTAAGGGCACTGGCTTCGCGCCTTGACCGCGAGGAGCGCGGTGTGGGGCTACAGAACTTCCAGTACGGGGCTTCACTCATGGAGTTTGCGAACCTCGCGGCGATCATCAGCCCGGAGCTGTATCGACTACTTGTGAAGCATTTGCCTCTACCTTCCCCACGCCATCTGAAGTACGTCATGTCTTGGCACAAAGTAGTCGTCGTGTCAGTACCATGTCTTCAGGCTGACTGATCTGTATCCAGACGCATTCAAAATGGTGCCCCCCGGTTCCCCTTGACAATATGCCCTGAGACATTCGACAATGTCCTAAAGTATCTGCAAAACATCGGATATAACGGGCCTATCGCACTGAGCTGTGATGATACCAAGCTTGAGGCTGCGTTTCGGACGTACTGGGACACTGATAAGCAGGTCCATATCCTGGTCGGTGGCACAGGGGAACCCTTTGCTGTGAGCAACGTTGACGAACTTCGTGCATTTCTTGACAACCCAAGTCAGCCCAAGGCGACCAAGGTAATATTTATTCCTTTGCTTTTGACGGTCTTTAACTGTGCACCTGATTGTACTTGACCTTAGGTCCGTCTCTGGTGCGCCCAGATTCCCATCCCAAAGATCCCACCGATCATCGTCGCTGCAATGCCAATCCCGAACAACTTGTCTGTCGAGGACCTATACACCCTCTTCATACCCATCCTCGACGGCCTTCTCACGCGCGGCATTCCGGTGCGATCGTACGCAAGCGATGGCACCGAGACTGAGCGGTAAGGCTGAGCATGGCTCGATCCATGGCTGATCCAGAGCTGAATCCGCGGATCGAGGGCATTTTTAAGGCTTGATCCAGAGCTGTGTGGATCATGATCCACAGCTCCGGATCAGTGCGGATCCGGATCAAACGGATCCGGATCGCGGATAATCCGCAGGTTTTTTTGCAAAGATCATATGTCTCGGACATATATCTTGTTGTCTAACTACTTTTCTTGCCTAAATACTGCTAAACATCCAGAATTCTAATGCATGAAGGTGTTCAAAGGCTCTAGTTTACAACTTTGTCGATCCGCGGATCATCTAGATTTTTCCTGTTGCCTCGATCCAGAGCTGCAGCGATCTGGAGCTGCAATGAGCTGGATCCGCGGATACAGCTCATTGCGGATACAGCTCCGGATTTTGCGGATCGATCTGCAAAGTGAGCTGGATCCGTGCTCAGCCTTACTGAGCGGTCACTCCAACGCCGGATTGTCGAACGCTCTCCATTCAAATTTACATACTCTGTTGACTTTTCCGTCCCCGAGCCTATCCCGCCCCTCACAGTTGTCGTTGCCGTCTATCAAGGCCATCCCGTCGTCATGATTCAGGACCCGAAGCATTGCCTCAAGACATTTCGCAACAACCTCTTCTCCGGTGCTCGTCTCCTAGTCATCGGAAATGACGTTGCCACCTATGCGTTTGCAAGGGAGCTTGTGTTTCTCAAGGATAGCCCACTTTATCACCGCGATGTTGAGAAGCTCGACCGACAGGACGACAACGCGGCTGCACGACTGTTTTCTCCCACTGCCCTCGAGTTTCTCATCAAGCAGACCCCGCAACATGTCGCCCAGCTCCTCTACAAGTTCAATGCAGCTGAGCTCGTAGTCGCGTACATCGGCCCAGACATCATGCACGTCGAACGCCTCAAGATGGCTTTCCGAACTCATTTCTTCTTGAATATTTGGTGCGCATTTCTCAAGGCTGCAGGATATCCCGAGTCTCGGTACTTCATCTCGCGCGAGGCTGCTGACATATCTCGCATCCTTGTCGAAGGCCTTCTCGGACTAGTTGTTGTCTATCGCGATCACCTCGGCAGTGCCACTCCAACTCCCCTCCTCCCATGGCTTCACTCGACAGAGCCATGTGAGCACGTCTTCGGCGAAGCTCGCAAGCTCGTGAGCGACTTCACCTTCCTTGACTTTGTCTACATGGTTCCTCGTCTCCACGTCCTCCTTCGGTCCCTGATCCACTTCTCTCACACCACTAACCTGAAGGCGACTGCGGCGGGCTATTCTTTGCGTTATTTTCTCTCAGAGCGTGTAGATCTTTCCAAACTCGCCATCTTCCCCACTGACAAGGAGATTCAACAGGCTGCGCGAGATGCATGGGAGGAGGCAGAGTCTATGTTCGCTCTAGTCGGTCTTGTACCAACCGATTTCCTTACCCCGCAAACTGTCGTCTCCAGCACTCGTCTTCCCAGCCTCTCTTCGTGGTTTCCACCTGAATCCTTATCCAGCCGCTCTATCCCGACCTCACGAATCCTTCCCGGGACAACAGGGACCGGTGACAGCGAAGACACTCTATCGGACATATCCTCAGATGACGAGGACGAGGACAACGACGGGGAGTCTCAGTCGACACATGTGTTGGATGATGGGACTCCTGCCGGGGTGGAGAGACTCATTCGTGAACAGGAGCACGCCTGGCACGCTCGTACCAACGACGGAGATGAGCGCTTCCTCAACCTATCGTGTGCAGCAGTCGCCCTCGCAATGAATGACACTGTTATGGCGTGAGTGATTGAGTGTTGTCTCGTTCTGTTGAATATCCTGACCAACAATTGATATTCATAGCCAGGGAATGGTGGAAACCTCGGAGGAGACCACACTTCAACACCATGAGGAGACTCGTGCTACAATCACCAATGCGTTCTTTGAAGCTGCACGCAACATCCAAGATCAACTTCCATCTGAACGCACCCGCCCATTTGAACGGCCGCTTCGATCATTCGATCATATTGATTTTGGACCCATCCTCGCAGAGCGGCGCCGTCATGAAACACCTCACGAAGCTCGATGCGTGCGAGTCCGTAGCGCAAACCCGGCGGGAGACTTGCATACAGAGTCTGGCTCCGCGGCTAGCGATGACACTTCCCCTGCGACAAGGACCCCATCCCAATGGCGCCAACTCGATCGTGAGATTCAAGGACTCATCCGTGAGCAGCAGGTCAGGGGCTTGACGACTGGTGTAGAGCGGCAGATTAGGTGGACAGTTAGGGAGACACCAGCAGGATCTGCGCAGGCTGCCCCCAACCCCGGGCCTTCTGAGCCGTCTCGCTCTGTCCCAAGTCCTCTCGTGGGTAATAGCCTCAACGCTGCACTAAATCGGGGCAGCCAGGCATCGGCAGTACGTCATTCAATTTCGAGTCTGTTGATTACTCTGCAGGTGCTGGAGACTTGACTTTATAGGTTGTCGGCTTGCGGTTAAAGACATTCACAGCTCACAAACTTCCGAACCCGGCGGCCCTCGCTGACGGCCTTGTGGGAAAGCCTAACCCGACTCAGCCATTCCACAAACCCATGCAACGCGGCCAGTTCTACATCATCTACGATGAGGCTCATCTTATGATAGGTCGCGGTACGTTAACTTCAATATTATCAGCACCTACTGTTCATTACCAAGTCATCTCTGCTATAGTCGTACAGGTTCTGCGCCGAGATGGAGGCAAAGTGGTCAAGCACTCGAATGTTCCAACCTGCGACAGCATCGGCTTGATTTCGTACGTCTCGCTGCAAGTGTACGAGTACGTTAGCCCTATGCAGTTCCGAGCAATCACGCGGCGGATGGCGCTGCTTCGGACATTCTCCTTTTGCCATATCTCAGCGGACTATGTTCTGCGGCATCTTCCTGGGGACCATCGTGTCAGCCAGGACCAGCAGATCCTTACTATTGATGAAGCTAGTCTGGCAATCTTCCGACAGTACCACAACGTCAGTGCGCGGGTGGGCATAGCACTGCAAGCTCTCAGGAAGGCACACCGCGAACTTGACCGCAAGAAGGGAAAGAAGGGAGGCGGTGATGGCGACCCTGGTTCAGAAGGAGACGAGTAGGACTGTACCACATGTATTAGGGGGCAGAATGACGAAATCAAGCCCTGATATGTACTTTCCGGACAAAATTTGCATTTCTATAGGCTGGATCAGGCGAACCGGACATCGCGAACCGGCCGACAGGCCGGTTCGAAAACCCGGACACGAGGGCCCCGAAGGGGCCGCTAGCTGGATCAAAACCGGACGTTTGCGGCCAAAAAGTGGCCAAAAAAACCGGACAAAGAAGGTCGCGCGGAGCGCGACCGGATCTAGCCTCCCCACCTATTGTCAGGGGTCCTCTGGAGGCTGGTGATGGTAGCCGCTAGGGAAGGGGCGCGCCGCGTGCTGAGCGTTTTACGAGATGATGGGTTGCGAGTCAGTCCACTCGAAAGCTCCAAAGTCAGTAAGTGAATATGTCCTCTGGGATCTGGAGTATACCTGCCTACCTGCATGGAGGCGGCGATCGGCATTGGAGAGTTCATAGCTTCGAGTCGCTGCGACATGTTAGCGTCCCGAGGTAGAGAACGTTGCCCTTGAACGTTGTTCCAGCAAGATAGGTGAGGTAACTGGCGCCGCATTGCTGGTCGTACCCTGAGTCGATTTGGACCCGGCGAGCTGGACAGAATCGCGGTTTGTGCTCCGTGAAGACGATCAGATCATAGTCATCCTTAAGTATACAAATAATTACGAGATGGAAACAGCGAGGCATTATTGGAGGGAGACGTTCATCTCGGTTATCCGGTTCTCCGTTGCAATTCCCCTACCGGGTATTACCAGTTTGGCCTATACCATCGTTGTGGGTGTATCATGGTCGAATTTTGGCGTAGTGTGCGTTGCGTCCTTTCGATCGCAGTATGAGTAACAGGAAAGCTGCGCACGAACTTCTGATCTGACCTTCTCCGCGGTGATGTCTAACACGAACGTCGACGCACTTTCAGTCTATAGGATGCCCAGACAGGGCACATTTAGAACTCATGCGACAAGAGGGCGGAAAGAGATCCTCACGATCTCGAATTGCCGGCCGGTAGTGTGCTGGAACAGCACTGTCCCGTTTCCTGCGGTTGAAGTGTGGACGTGATTGAGCACATGTGTGCCAAGTTCTACCATGTCGTTGTCTCCCTCCTCCCTCATGGACTTTTGTGCGTTGAGCCTGCGTAAATATGTCACTGACCTGCGAAGCAACAAGCAATACCTGACCGGACAGTGGCTTACGTTGCAAGGAAGGTATTGGTGTACACTGAGATCGATAGTCAGCGAAACGTGCAGCCGGGTGGAGAGCATCTACGCACGCTTTCCCTCCAAGAGTGCGAACACGAGGAAGATGAAGTGTCCCGGAAGAGCGACGAACTAATGGGCTCAGGCTTCGGCGACACGTACGGCGATCAGATGGCCCGCTTGACATATACTGGGGCAGACGAATCAGCGGTGGTTACTATGGAGGCGTTCGTCAGATAGCTTGATACTCACGTTGTAAGGACGCCGCGGTTTACAGCGTATATAATCAGTCGGTCAATCATCGAATTGGTCCTGTCGGCAGCAGGATCAAAGTACTTTAGTGGGCTGCGGACATCAAGGCCTGAATAGGACGTACCTCTTAAAACCAGTCCTCTTCGAATGAAGGTAGTAAGAAAGCGCTGCCAAGATCATAAAATCGCACAGCACGCTGAATCCGTCCGCGACGCCAGTGAGAATCCGGGACTTAGTCGAGCCCAGGGAAAAGATGTAAGTGTCCGCGTAGCTGGCACAGGACGTCAATCTTGTGAGGCTTGCACGAGACAGTTCTATAGCGCGGTACATATACATATCCACTGACATAACTTGCGAAAGGCAAGACGTCAGTAACTCGATCGCTCTCGAGCTAGTGGCTAAGGCATACCGATGCTAGGAGCTGCAGATGCGATTTCAATAAAGACCGTGCACGATGTTCTGGACTTCTCTAAATGCACGCACCAAAAGATCCCAGAGCAAAAACAATCTAAATATGGTGTGTTAAGGGTACTTCCGGTCATGAAGGCTCCGTGGGACTCACAATGCTGCCCACTAGTGCGAGGTTTCCACTGCTGACTGTCACGACATCGGTGAGCAACTTGCTGGCCGTGTTTGCGACTGTATCAGGTTGAACTCACGGGCCCAAACACGGTGTGCGAGAAAGCTAGGCCACGGTTAGAAGGTCCTCCTAGGCAGATAACTCGAGCATGTACCACTGCGTCAAGACGCGAATGCTAGCCTGGACCGTCGAGTCTGAGCAGATCTGGCCAACAGCTCGGGTGCGAAGACTTACGGTGAACGCGTTCTCGAGCTGGCTTCATGATGAGAACATATTGCATCGATCAAACCGACCCAATGGGACTCACCGCTAACGATCTGAAGCGCGATAAGCTGAGAGAGGACTGAGAGCGAAATGAATCATATGATCTTACCGAGGAATATTGAGGAGTAACAGTGCATTTCCGAAATCCGCGACGACGTATTCGTAGCAAGCGTCGACAGCAAGGATCAGCGAGATCGTGTCAAGGATGCTGCGAACGGTGTCAGACTGCACCAGTCAGCTGGGTGCCCGCCAGATACGCACAAAAGCAACGCGACCTGCGCGAACGGGGTTAGCTTGCAGGAACCGGACAGAGAGCATTACTGACGAAGGACTTCATGCGGATGGAGTCGTGTCCACTGTTGTGAAAGTAGATGTAGGCTTGGAAGAGGGTGATCCCGTATACGCTATGTACATGAGGGCAGACACACGTCAGTAACGGCGTTAAGTCGAACATAGGACAGAACGTACGCTGTTCCAACAACCAAACCAACTCCACCGCAAGTGAAGGCCTCCTTGATGCGCGAAAGGAGCTCGGGGAGCGACAGGCTCGGCAGGGCCACAAGTGACTCCATGGTGGAGATAGCGGAGGTTGGTGCGGCAACAGTCTCTGGGACTCTGGAGGGAGTTGGTGTTTAGTAGTAGTTCGGTAGAGTGGAGGCGATTACGCACCAGTGCCAGTTCCCCCGCGCTTCTCCGCCTGCGATGACCTCGAATTTCCTCTTCGGTCGACATCAATTCTTCTGCGAAGCAGCGCTGATGAAGATGCAATCGTAAGGCGGTGACTATCAATTCTACTTATTGGAAATTGTGAACACCGCCGGATTCCGCAGGTCAAAAGACGCAGGCGAAGGCACTGAGCTTACACGTACTAGGCATCGGGACCGGAGGTCAGTTGAAATGATTGACTATTGAGAAAATGTGAGAGGTATATCCCGCCTGCTTTTGGGGTATGGTTTGTGGAGCTTGGCATATCGCCATTGCCAGTCACAGCGCGCGTGTACGCGGAATGTGGGATCCTGGAGGGTACGCAGGAGGACGGCTTGCTCAAGGAGAGCTGAAGTCCAGCAGTTCAGTCATCTGACAGCTACGAACAGCGCACAAGCTTCTCGTGGACATCGTCGACAGATTAGTGACCCTGGGGAACAATCCTTCAAGTGAGTCAATGGGAATTGATGCAGAATATCCGTACCTGACCGTTTGAGACCTTGATATCGCTGTACTTCGAAGCATACATTGCAGGTCATGCGCTGCGTTGTCTTTGAGGCGTGCTGTCGAGCTGGCATAAGCTTATCTCAAGCAACCTTTGAAGCAGTCAAAACCAGGGGCTAGACAAGTACACCTGAGAATCAGAGGACAGACTGAGAGGAACTCCATGTCAGGAGATTTCAGGGAGCGGTAGAAACTCACTAGTAGCCCATCTGAAGCCTCTTTCCTGGTCAACGGCATCACATGGAAGCCCGACCTCCTGTGTCCAGCATCCACCCTGCCCTTGATGCGGCGGAGCGGAACAGAGCTTCTTTCGTCGCAGTACTTGATGCCTTTACCGACCATGAATTGCTTATGACGGTACCGTCGAAAAGGCATAACACATGCCGAGAACGAGTCGGCGTACCTTATCCCAGCCACTTTCGAATGGCCCCCAAAACAACTTTCAAAATCCATCGAGCGGGATACTGCGAAGTTTCGCCCACGAAGATGGGACTGGAGGACCATGCATCATGTTTGGGCTGGCGTACTGGCAGCATGCAAGGGTAGATCATCTACAGCCAGGGGGGCCTCGTGACGGGACGGCGGAAACGCGAACAAGAACTGCATGCGCACGGAGAATCAACAATGATTATTAAACTATAGCCGCATTCAAGGCTGCATCCTCGTCAGAAACATAACGGTTGGACAAGAAGAAATACACTCACAAACATGATGGCCTGTATGTTCTACGCAGACCTACCGCAGCCATCAACCCAACCTACAGTCTTCCCACTCCCCCTATACCCCAACAATCTCCGCACGCAGCCATTGCACTATCCAGGACAACACTGAAGAGGTTTGATTTGCGCACCTAAGGTCATAAGCCTGGAGTTCGCTCTGAAGTTGTGCACGGAGACTGCACAATGCTTCGCCCACTCCTTTGTACGTAGCACTGAACATGGTGATATCCAGAGAGATTGTAGAAGAAAAAGGAGAGATAGTATAGCTTCAATAGAGATGGGGTGCAAGTTGGTGATGGATGCGGATGATGGCAATCGAGAGGAGGGTGGTCGAACTTTGACGCCCACGATTCGGTGGCAGTCTTCGCGGGTGCTGAATATTTGAACGGTCCTGGTCCAGTCAAATCTCCAGACTCCAGCGTGGAAAGTGTCAGAAGTATGGACTAGTACTCAGTTATATTTATGGTGCCAATAAATAATATTCATTTTTCGATCGTGTAGACGTAGGCCTCAATGGCCAAAGCCAGTCAGCGCAGTTCTCTCCGGGTTCTCCTGCTATGTTTCTTTCTGCACAGGCTGAGGGCAATGTGCAACATAGACTCATTCTATCAAGTCTTCAAGGCATGAGCCTCGATTGCCGGAGCTCCATCCTCAAACATGGCCGTCGCCTGATTTTCGACCTACATTTGGGTCCAAGTTCGAGTCCTGTTGATAGCCTTGTCAGTAACAATGCTACCGCAGTCCACCAGACTTCACGAACAAGTTCCTTGCTACTCAAGATCTCGAGGACAAATGTCGATGTGTTATCAGAAGCCTATACCACAACGGGGTCAGTCAAGAAAGCATGGTCACGAAATTGCGACGGCACTGACACTCTCGAGCTGCATCGCACCACTGCTCAGGCGCCCCCCATGTCCCGCGGTTTGAGTTGAGGGGTTCATCTGAGTGAACATTTGGGTGCCCAACTCAACGACATTGCTTCCCTCCCCTCGGAGAGACTTCTGGGCGTTCAGCCTGCGTGAATGGACTTGAGTACATTCACGGACTCTACCAAGGTGCGGAGAACAACTCACGTAGCAAAAAGAGTGTTGCAATACACTGTTGCCAACGGTCAGTGTAATATGAGAAGAAATAGGGGTATTTACACACGTTTTGCACCAGTGATGGCAAAGGGGAGGTACATAAAGCGTCCGGGGAACGCAACTTTCTGTTATCAGCAAGTGAGCGAGAGAATGCCGAGTCGATGCAATCGAGGAACCTACAGTGATCATCTCGCCCCCTTGACAAAGCCTGGTTTGTAGAGTTGTATCAGCCGCAGCTCGGGGTACGAAGTATTCATTTAGAACTTACGCCGTGAGGGCTCCTCGATTCACTGCATACACGATCAAGCGATTAATAATCATGTCGGTCCTGCGGACGTACGAAGCAGGCATTGAGTCAGTGCACCCAACTTTCCGAGTCACTGAACCAAATTCACCTCCAAAATCCCATCATCCTTGAGTGAAGATAATAGCACAGCGACGCCATGATGACGATGTCGCACAAAACGCTCAAGCCATTTTCAATCCCGGTAAGAATTCGCATCTTAACTGTACCCAGGGAGAAGACATAGTTGTCGGTGTAGCTGGAATACCATGGTTCAGTTGCGCGGCGAAGTGGGAAGGAATGGCCTTAGGGTCCACTTACAGAAGCACCGACACAACTGACAGCGGGCTGTTACATGAGTTTCTAGACCTCATAGAGGAAAATTACACACCTATCCCGGGACCTGAGCGAAGGTAATATGAGCACGATATTGTATATTTCATAGACCAAGTTACATACCGAAAGAGCACAAAGCAAGGATTACCTGAGATTTATGATTTTAGTCAATTGTTCGCTCAAATATCATGACGGAAGATCAACCTACAATGCTGGCTGCAAGAGCTATCTTTCCCTTGCTCACTGTTCCGATATGTACATGCCTGAGTACGTGTTTCATGTCTAGAACACCGGAGCCGACTTACGAGACCAGATCCGGTATGCAAAGAAGCTGACAATGTTCACTTGTGAGAAGAGTGGCCAATCGCTGCCGACAACTTGCATACTTACCACTGGGTAAGCGTCCTGAGTAGGACCTAGTGGCACCCGTCAGGTCAGTTGGAGCACGGATAATAATACAAGTTGGCCATGGGACTTACTGATACTCCATTCTCGAACTGAGGTCAGGGTCAGCTCCGGATCACACTCACATGTTTATACTATGAGGCTCACCGCGAGTGAACTGCGGAACATCCATTGAGAACGTATCGAAGTTAGAGGAGAATGTGAGACTCACGGAGGGATCTGAAGGAGTAGCAACGGGTCTCCGAAGTCGGTGACTACATACTTGTAAAACCCGTCTATTGCCAAGACGAATGAGAGCGCGTCGAGAATCCTGCACCCAGCCATTACTTCTGCAAGATGCAAAGCTTCTGGGGCAGAAGGCACGTACAACAGGAAGGCAACCTGTGTACGACCAATATTAGCTCATGCAGAGTTCTACATATGGCCTGGCTTACAAATAGTTTCAAACGGACTGAGTCTCGAGTACTGTTGTTGAAGTATATGTACGCTTGCAAGATGGTGATGCCAAATACGCTGCACGGCGACATGCTTAGACATAGGTAACATACAGGTCAACAGTGACGACTTACCTAGTGGAAACAACGACAGCAACGACAGCACAGGAAAGAGCCTCCTGAATTCTGGAGAGGAGAGACTGGGATGTCAGCGCGAGCCTGAAAACCGAGGTATCCATGATAGACGGGAAGGGGAAGGCCAGTCCTATCGCTGTTTAAGCACAACCTCAATTATATAACCTGGAGAAAAAGGTACATACACCTTCGCCGTTTGGGAGCGTCTTGGTTGCCGCCCTGTGTGATGATCGCTTCATCATTTCCAGAACTCTAATGTATGCAGAACCATGGGACTATTCGGCATAACGTTAACAGTGATGGCAAGTGCAGAACTCTAGCAGGACATCTACCAAGACACTGAGCAAGCAAATAGTCCTCAGCTGAGTGACGGCACGCCTGCGTAGATATACGACGCAGTTGGGCAATATAATGACCACCATTGAGGAGCGTTGGAGCACGTACGTTTGAGTTGCAGATTCGGCGCACCGCCGGTTCCACTCATCATGATGGAGTCCATCTGTATCACAATAAGCCACACTTATCAGAGTTCTGAACACCTGTCCAGGCTTCGAAGGGGGTCATACAGGGCGCACCAGAAAGATTGGTGGCTGCCAGAACAGCTTCTAAAATGTAAGTTAGTGTTGGAATCGAACAGCGGGCTGTATTATGCATGCCGGTTGGGGCTGGAACATTCTTTTACGCATCAAGTGACTGCTTGACTAATGTCTCCTCGCAGCCCAATAACCGACCTCAGATCGTTCCAAGGATGCAATGGTGCGAGGGTCAAAGTTACGCTAGCAGTTATAAAGGAAAATAGACGATCAGCAGGCTCTATTCGGCGCAGGCGCAGTAAAGGCGGTCATCGTCAGGTTGTGGTCGGGAGGTGAGAGCCGCCTTCCGAGCACCTCCGACATACAAGCGCCCCAAGTTCCTTCCTTGCCAACCCGGCCCGCTAAAATGCTCCATCCTGCTCGTCTATTGCTCTTTGGCTGGACAACTGCAATTGGCGAACATCTCGAGACTCGGATATGCACTTCTCGTTTTGGACTACCAAGAATGTACAGTGCATTGGAATGGGAAGGTACTAGTACAAAATGGTGGCCGAGACTCCGACTAACGGCTCCGAGAAGCCCATGTCCAGCTTTCACACTCCGAGTTTAAGTACCCGGCGCATCTACAGCGCCCTCGTGTCTTCTCGCGTGTAGAAATTAAAATGTTCCGCCTCGGAACTGACACAGGAGGCACGAGTATCCTCCTTAGAGACAGTTATTAGCAGTAATATACGGTCGTAGAAATCGCAGGAACTAACCATAGCCAAACCTCCTCCACAAGAGACTTCTGAGTCTGGCCTGAGGACACAAATGGAGGCTGACGCGCTCCCGGACAGCTACGTGGGATAGGAACTAATCAGAAAAGTACAATTAATGACGAGTTGCAAGGTGAACCTACGCTTCCCGGACGTTCAGCGGCACTGCGATGAAGCTCCCCGTTTCCTAGGTTCCTAGCTGATGTCCAATTTATGCGGTTGAGAACTCGGCTGCTTAGTTCGACTACACAGTTGTCACTTTCTCTCAAGGACTTTTGCGCATTGAGCCTGTGCCCACGAAAAACCACTTGAGAGTCGGTTGGCGGACTACATATGCTGAAGGAAGCGACTTACGTCGCGAAGAGCGTGTTGCAGTACACTGAGACGGATCATCAGTGGAAAATTTGGGTGCGACAACTGCGGGATAAACACACGAACATTTTGCTCCCACGAGAGCGAACGGAATGAAAATGAAGCGTCCCGGGAGGACTACCATCTGACAACATCTCTCCATGAGCCATGGGAAAATAAATGGTACTCGAACACACTGACTGTGACCATCTCTCCACCCTGGCAGAGACTGGTTCACAAAGCAGCATGAGTGATTTGCAATCTATAAGATTCCGTGGAACTCACGCAGTCAAAGCGCCTCTATTGATGGCATAGACGATCAACCGATTGATGATTGAGTCGGTTCTGAAGATAATACCCAGCCAAGTTAGTTGGGAACTCACCCTGAGTATATCCAGAATAACTCACCTCCTGAACCCAGTTCTTCTGGAATGAAGATAGTAGCAGAGCGACGCCATGATGATGATGTCACATATCACGCTCATGCCGTTGTCAAATCCAGCAATAATTCGCATGTTGACTGTGGCCAGGGAGAAAATGTAGCTATCAGTATACCTAGGTTCGGATCGGCAAGTTAGCCATGGGTCAGCCAGAGGGATGAAGAGTACGGGCACATATGTAGAGACACAACTGGCATAGATGGCTCTATCAGTTACGGCGGCGGAATTTTAAAAGGCGGACACTGTATTCGTGCGATACGCACCGATCCCGAGGGCTGTCCGAGCACAAACAGTGGTGTTAGTGAGTGAGATATACGACGTCAGCACCATCAGCAAAAGTGCAAAAGTATTGGCTAACTCTGCCTGCACATGCCCCGCCAGGGAAACATGAAAAGTGCACGCAAATTCCTTCAAGAATGGTCTGCGTAACGGCTCGATTTCCCGCCCACAGAATTCCACCCCGGAGAGGTGGGAGGGTGGGCCAACCCACCCGATCCCATGCAATCCTCGTGATATCTCGTGGGGATTGCATCGGATCGGGGTGGCGGCGGTGTTATACCACGTTCATATTCCAATGCTATCTCTACCAGGATAGCGTGGTCTTTTCTACCTCGTATCGCGAGGCAGCTTCGATGTGCCCGTGCAGTCACCAATGCAATCTGAATATAAAATATATTACATATCGATTTGTTCACGCGCTCGGGCTGAGCAATAAGCAGGAGCACAGATTTATTCATAGTAAGCAATAAAACATGAAACGCAGGAACAAGACACAGTAGCGCTGATGTGCACGAGCAGCTTACTACTAACTTTGCTCTACTGACGCCACCTTACCCGCTCGATACCATAGAGCCAGCATGAAATCATGCTCCACGACGTCCGTGCTCTTCAGCCATGACATTGTCTGTGCACCAAACCCTGTCATCAGTCCCGCTCCATGTGCAGAAACGCGTACAGCAGTGCTGCACGAAGGCACTCACCGTCAATGGAGAACTGCCCGTCAGTCAAACACCGCTCTTCTCGAGTCCTAAAGACAAGTAAAAAAAGTTAGAATGATGACTCACAGCTCGCTACCATCGCCTACCCCGCGTTCACGTTCAGCCCAAGCAGGTGCGGCTACTCGTGCGGTGCGAGCTCCGTCAGAACGTCCACCACGAACCGGTGCCGGCCCGTCATATGGCGGATCGCAGGGTCGCTTGCGAGCTTCATGAGCAGCAGAGCGCGCGCGGCGTCGGGGTTCGGGAGGTGCGGCAGGGGCTCGATGCGCTGGAAGGTGTAGGCGGCGTCCGAGGCGATGAGCGAGGATGGTCCTGTTGCAGACGTCCATCGTGATTGGCGTGCGCAATAGTTGAGGACATGCACGAGGTGGCTTTGGACTTCCCAGACACTGAGCAAAAAGAAAAGCAAGTGACTCACAATATATTGCTCTCCTCCAACCTAGTACCCTCCTCCGCATGGCTTCGCTCGAGTCAGAGAGAACGTTGATGGGGAGCGCGTCGCATGCGGCCGAGGAGCGCTGCAAGCTGCTTGTTGTTCTTGATGCATGAGCGAGGACATGGGTAAAGGAGCTGGTAGTGATGCCCACCACCGACTCGGAGGTCTTCTTGTTGAACTTAGCGTCATTTTCTGGTCTAATTGATTAAGAAATCTGCGAGTTGAAAGAACAGCAGCGTGAGGCTGCCGGGGGTACTGGGAGTTGAAGGCCAACGCACCAGCAGCGAGAGTAAACGATGTCTTGATACATGGAAAAGTCAGTGTCGCGCATATAGTCCCATATATGCGGGTCACGGTGCCAAGACAGACTTACATGTGGGGTCCTACGGATGGGTGTCCTTTAGCCGTGGATAAGGCCCGGGGACTCGAAATCGAGGAAATATCGGAATGAATGCGAAACTGAGGACCAAGGGAGTCCAGGGTAGATGGTGGCATGAAAGAAACCCGGGTAGTTTGCGTTTTACCCCGGCCCTTTATGAGCTTGGTCAAATCAGATGACATCATCTTACTTACCCTGTTTGTCACGTGAGCGCGTCCTCGCCGAGAACACTGGAGCACTGCAGCTGAGCGCTGCGCCGCCGAGTTGTTTTTCTGCTCCGCCACGTCGCTCGCGTGTGCTCCCTTTGCCTTCTCCTCCTCTGGAGGTAGCAGTGATATATCTACATAAGTACGTTCTACCAGGCCGGCTTCGACTCGCTCCTCATCACGATTCACAGCCATTGTTTTTCAAAATACGCGAAGAGTACTTGAGCAACATTGCAGAGTCCGAGGACTGTTCCGTGAGACCCTCGCTCATGAGGGAACATTATAAATGTACTTTACAGGATCTTACTCCTGTGCGTATTGATACCCCGGTTTCCCGAGTGGGCGCGGATAGGCAAACCTGCCCAAATGTCGTTTGGAACTGCGAGGATTGCGTGGCAGCGCCATCCCGTCCCCAAAATCGGTCGGCCCGGCGCGACCGCGCGCTAATGAGCCATGAAGGCAGCGTCCACACTTCCGGCCGACATTTTTTCACTTTTGCTGATGACAAGCATCCGCGAAACACGCACAACAAGATGAGAAGGCACAAATTAGCTGTGAAGCCCGGAGTCAGTAAACTACATGACCAGGACAAACAGATGGTCAACTCACAATGCTGATGACAAGCACAGCCTTCCCCTTGCTGACTAGACCAGTGCGCATAGTCCGTTTGAGTCGTCCTGAGATGACGGATGTGCTGAATACTAAACATGACTCACGGGTCCAAATCCGATATGCAAAGAAGCTGAAGAGAGTTCAGAAATGCTGCGGCAGCTCCGACGAGGAATGGTACATACCATTGTGTGAGGGTTCTGAGCAGGACCTAGAGGTTGAACTCCGGTCAGCATACGACGGCAGACAGTTAAACAGGATCTCGGTGCTTACTGAAACTCCGTTCTCGATCTGTGGCGAATCACGTATGAGCCTCGATGTACCGACTCTGCGCTATAATATATACTCACTGCGGATGCGCTATATAAACATCTGGTAAGAGAACTTCGGCAGCGAAGTGGCCTCAAACTCACCGAGGAACGTTCAGAAGCGAGAGCGGGTTCCAAAGGTCGGTAATAATGAACTTGTAGAACGCATCAACGGCCAGGACTAATGAGAGCGTGTCGAGGATGCTGCATGGACTCAGATTTTCAGCATCGCCAAATAACAATCTACTTCCCCAGGTTACACACAAGATAAGCGCAACCTTCGGGGGCAGTAAGTTCAGCAGTCAAACACATGCGAGCGAGCTCGCTCACGAAAATTCTCAGAGATAGAGAATCTTGTCCGCTGTTCCGGAAGTAAATGTATGCTTGCAAAATCGTGATTCCATATATTCTACAAGGCAATCATAATCAGAAGTAAAGGCCATGCAATGAAGCAGAAATGATGCTACGTACGCTGTTGAGACGACGAATCCCACCACGGCGCAGGAAAGGACCTCCTTGATTGGTGAAGCAAGGAGCCTGGGGGTCAATTCGAGTTGGCGGCGGACTACTGGGTCCATGAGGACTGCGGTGGTGAACATAGGTCCTGACATACGCTTTAGTCAACACGTCCTTATATGTAGTTGTTAGCAGCATATATCGGGTGCACGAGTTTGGAGCGAGTTCCCGTGCGGCCTATTCCACCCCGTGTTTAATCACAGTTCTATCCCTCCCACCGCAGTCGAGATGGATACTATAGCAGACGAAAGTGTGGTCTAGGGCTATCATTAGCAGCGAGATGCAGATGACAGTGAGGCCTCGGGCCAAAACACATACCCGAACGTGAGTTAGTTGATAGCCATGTCCGAAGCCGACATTATCCCCACTCGCGCGACATCGTCAGGGAGGAGATACGTCGACCGTTCTATAGATTACTCTGCCTACGTATTTGGGGCATTTCACCCCCTCCAATGACTTAACTGACTTGCGACGAGTGAGCAAGGCATGGACAGCACGTTCACCGCGTATATGTACTCGGAGGATGTAGCAGAGATCCTTGATTACTGCACCCAAATAATCTATGAATATCAAGTGTCAAACAGTCTTGTACGATAAGCGATGTTTCATCCGGGGATCATGGACACGGACCCATGCCACGCAATCATTACTTGCCATATTCTGCCGGTCGAAGAAGTGGTATTGAGCTGAGGAGGACAGGTGCCAAGGTTAGCGTCAGGCCACTGCAACCTTCGAACATCACCTACCACCCGAGCACCCCGATCTCCCTGAGGTCCGATGGATCGGAAGTACACATCAGTGTTCACATTAGTTCCACAGTTCGAATTCCCTTACACGTATGAATGGCCGAGCTCACTGCATGCGACTAGAAACAAATATAGAACTCAGGTGGAAGCACAGTTGCACTCCTTGTATCAGTCCCCGGGAGCCTTCGAAACAAAGATATCCATATCTCTGTTGACTCCGAGTCTGCAGCATGCGTCGGCCTGCCGAGCACTGGTACCGGCAGTGCCATCGTACCCCTTCAATTCCTTGCCCGAAGCTACCGAGCCCACGTCCTCATCCCGACCTGCTCCAAAATTACGACACATGGCAACAAGACAAGCTGTGGATATGTTCGGGGTATGCAGATATCGAGCGTCCCCGGGAGCATTGGGAATAGTCGATCTGCAGGATTTCCGCAGCTCGACTGAGGCCAGCCCAGCAGCCAGCAGTTTCTGAACCCTAGGACTCTTCGGACGCGACCACCGTGGACTGACGGATGGTCGGGACCATCCAGGAGGTTCAAGACTCAAGAGTGTAGATGATCGCGATCTCGCCCTCCTTCCAGGACTCACCATGCTCAAAGTTGTAGAGGGAACAAGTGAACGGATCTTCCCATCGTCTCCAAACGCACGAGACAGGAGGTCGAGGGAAGTGACAAGAATAGTGGCTCGATGGCTACCGGGGCCGTGTCTTTGGCTGAGATGAACGGAGGGAACCATTTGAGGTCAGCGGCAATGATGAACGTTATGAGCCCCCGGGCGCCGGCCGTTGTCGCTCAGAAAATTCAGCTAACAACCTCGAGGAAGACCTTGAACCTCCTGAGCGCGAGGGTTTCCCTGGAGACACCAGTCATTGAAGCTCGTCTCTGGTGCTGGTTCGTCGGAGGTGTCGTCGGAGGCGCATAAATTCCTGCCCGAGTTAAGCAGCGAATATCAATCATCGAGAGAGGGACTCCTTCTCGGATGAACACGTCTCCGAGAAACACGCCTCCTTCCTCACTGAGTTCCTGAATCCAGTCCGCACGATGAAGGACGCTCGCCTTCGCGCCTCGTACAGCAGTCCAGCCTCGAGCTACACTCCTTCTTCTGTGCACCCCTCGCCCACAAGCTCCACGTCGCATTCGTCGAGAAGGACGAGCAGGATAGGCTCGGGCCGCGGCACGCGGCACGCATCCCATCGCAGGGCGCCGCAGCTCCGTCGGTAAGCTCGAGAGCGGCAGACTGAGGATGGCATGCCCGCGATGTCGCAGATGTCGAAGACGTGGTGTCCAGCCCGCACGACGAGCTCTATCCTAGCACTGTGTTCCACGCGTGGCTCGCATACGTGTTGAAGTTGCTGCTGTGCGCCATTCGGAGGATACATGGCGGTTCAAGCCCGTGCTCAACTATACGCTCGCAACGAGTGAAGCGGGGGAGGCGAGGCTAGACGTTGTCCTGAGCCTGAGTCCACAGGTCGCGCCGGCCTTGGGTGAGGGGAGCAACTCCGATAGGGAGGAGGTAGCGCCTATCGGGCAGCAGACTGATGCGTGGGGTGGTTGGAGGTAGATGCTGTTGCGGCTTCCGTGGGCCCCTAGTACCTAGCTGACTGTCATCGCTTTATTATAGTGCTATACGGCTGCTCACGAGGAGGCGGACGACCTCGCGGTCTGTCTCTCATGTTCCACGAAGGAAAGAAACGGGACTAGAGGCACAAGCGGCCATGGGAGTTCAGGGAGGAAACGATGGAGGATGTCGAGGAGGATGGCTCTTGCAGCCGTCACATGCGCAGCGCGATTCGCGAAATGTAGGCGGTCCAATGCCGGAAAGCTGACCAATATGCCCATCCACAGCACTGTCATTGCAGACTCGGGCAGGTCATGGAGTCCTTGAGACGGTTCAAACTTGGCAGCGTCTCTGAGAAGGATCGAAATTGTCATCAGCTGAATACAATGTGCCATGTACACGCACCATGATAATCGTAGGCTGTCACAAGGCCCGTCAGTCTACGATAGGGAAGGCAAGGTCACGCAGCTTTCGATGTCTGAGAAGACGGTACAGTTAGAGCTGGGTCAGTGGCGTTGCATGCCACACTGTACACGCCTTTACGTGCAGGACACGTACGTACCACACAGCTGGCGGATTTAGGGCAGTAAAGTTGCTGTTCCGAGAGCGTGAAATGGTGTTCTTGCTACCCAGACCTTTGTGCGGCAGAAGTCGGTGGGGGAGGGGGTCCGTGAGGAGCAAGGATATGTTGGTGAGACTGACTATATGCGCATATAATACAGCGTTGATTTGAATGCAAGCTTGAGGACACAGTGTAGGGAGGTTAGTTTGGAAGGAAGGCTGCGAAACATTCGAAACGCACCGAAGTACCTTCTGTCCACTCCATCACAGTCCCTCTACTCTCTAGAACGCTTCCTTCCCTAAAGCTCGTAGAATCTCGTGTTGGCTGTCTCAGTGTACTAGCTTCCACCAGCTCGCCAAGGTACCTTCAACTTGAGCTCCGAAGTTGTGTCCAGCAAACCCGAAGACCGCTCCAAGGATCCAGAGGTGCAAGATTAACTCATGGTAGAAATTCGAGAGCCTAGTAGTATATAAGCCGTAGGGTAAGATCAGTGCGAGTGCAGCATGCATGGAGGTAGTCGACTTGTCCAGAGCTCGTCGTGGTCGAGAGTGAAAACGGACTCGAAAGCGCCTACTAACGAGCGCCCAAGACCTCTTGCCTGGTGACGAGGCCTGGGCGCTGCTGCCAGTGCTCGGCCCTGCTCCTTCGACTCTGCCATCATTTGAACATGCACACCGAAAATTCCTCAAGACAGATTGCACATGGGAGAGTGCTACAAATTGTTGTACAAGAGCCTCGGTTACTGTTACTAGGACTGAAAGAGTACCGTCCGACCCAGTCCGTGCCGTGACCTGTCTACCACGCTCTCCAGACGTCCACCTCCAAAATCTGACACCGCAGATACGAGTCCCATCCCTTATATACAGAGTTCATCAATAATACACTGTCGTGGATATCAAGCACACTAGCTACAGCCGACTCGCAGTTTCCTCCACAGCTGTTTCGAGGACGCCGGCCGAGGTCGACGCACTGCCGGAAGCCCTATGGAGAATAAATCATCAGCAAAGCAAAATCAATGACGAGTCGCAAGCGTGTACTAACGCTATCCAAACATTCAGCAGCGCTCGCATGCGGCTGCGTTTCTCAAGTTTCAAGCTGACTCGGGATGCCCGTTGTATGCGATTGAGGATTCGGCTGTCCAGTTCGATGACATTGTCTCCATCCTCTCTCAGCGATGTTCGCGCGTTGAGCCTGTAGTCACATATGAGATTACTGCCAGACTGAATGCGCCAGAGGAAGCTACTTACGTCGCGAACAGCGTGTTACAGTACACTGAGATCAGGCCAAGGCTATTAGCGAAGCGATGACTCGGAGATGAACGGACGAACGTTTGGGTCCAGCAAGCGCAAATGGAATGAATATGAAGCGACCAGGGAGGAAGACTATCTGAAAATGCTTCTCCTTGAGCCATGGAGAACGTTGATTATGAGGTAACCTGACATACAGTGACCAGCTCCCCACCCTGACAGATACTGGATCGCAAATTAGCGTGAGTGCCGTGAATCCTCCGAGGTGTCCTTCAGATAGTGCTCACACAGTGAGAGCACCGCGATTGACAGCATACACAATAAGCTGATTGATGATTGAGTCTGTTCTGTCCGCGGCACAAAACTCGGTTAGTTCTTGGTCTTCCCTAAAGTCGTCGTGCCGGCAAAAGTTACCTCTTAAACCCAGTTCTCCTTGAGTGGAGATAGTAGCAAAGCGACACCATGATCACGATATCGCATATCATCCTTATAACCCGTGTCGATGGCGGCGACGATTCGCATCTCGGACCGTTGCCACTGCGAAGATGTAGCTATGAGTGTACCTAAACTCGCACCGGGCAGTGCAGTGGCTCAGCTACATGTCAGCCAGAGGATGGGAGGGAACACATACATGCTCAGTGATATAACTGGCATACGTATCCCATGATGTCAGTTGTGAGAGCGGAACCTGCAATGCGGAAGTCTGTATTCAGACATGACGCACCGAGCCCAAGAGCTGTTCAAGTATGAATGTCAGCAACTACGGTGCTCTTCCACTTGATCACGAGCACGAACAGCAAGACAAGAGAGCACACAGGAGCTACAAGTCCCGTAGTGAGTGCATAACTTGATTATAACGTGCGAGTAGGCAACTTACTATGGTAGCGACGAGCACGACCTTCCTCTTGCTGACTGGGTGCAGTGTGGACGTGGGAGGTAAGTCAGTCTGTGGTAGGTTACCAACCTTGGCGCGACTCACGAAACCAAATCCGATATGCAAAAAAGCTTGCCGTAGATGAGAAAATGCACAGACACCAACAGCCCTCGAGACGAGTGGAACATACCACTGCGTAAGTGTTATGAGCAGGATCTAGAACGCAAGCTCCGGTCAGCATACAGCTGAACATCTTCGAACCAAGTCGACGCTTACTGAAACTCCATTCTCGAACTTAGATGATGTACAGATGAGCTACAGCATGCCAATTTATACTGGGAACAGCACTCACTGCCGATGCGCTATGACAAAGAGGAGTCAGAGACGTCGGAAAGAAAGGGCTACTAACCTCACCTAGGGACGTTTAGAAGCAGAACTGGATCTAACAGGTCAGCGACAGGTAAGCTGGTACGAGGTGTAGATGGCCAGGACTAATGAGAGTGTATCGAACACGCTACATAGAGCCTTCAGTTCTCGAAATGCTTTGCCATATGAAGGTACATACAATATTGAGACAACCTCAACAGCCACCGTGAGCCCACGTTCATTCGACGTGATATATGTTACTCACAAAGAGTCTCAGGGACCGAGAATCGTGTCCGCTGTGCCGGAAATAAGTGTATGCTTGCTGAATTGTGATCCCGTACACTCTACACCATGTACAACAATCAGACACAGCAAGGGACATGCCAGGAATCAGACACAATGGTACGCACGCTGTGGAAACGACTATGCTGGCCATGGCGCAGGCAATTGCTTCCTTCACATCCGAGGCCAGTGGCCCGGGTGTCAGGTCGAGCCCGCGGATTACTGAGCTCATGGGGATCGGGAAGGCGAACGTGTGTACCTCCATATTTCGGAGATCGCAGCATCCTATATGCAGTCTTGAGCAAGATACATCTGTAGCACGAGTCTTGCAAGAGTTCCCGTGCAGCTTCGATGAGCCCGCATTCCATCATGATTCCGTCTGTTCGGCGGTCCCCGTGGATACTATCGAGTTGTGGATAGCAAAGATCAGGCTATCATTATCAGTGGCAACTATTACGGGAGGACGTAACCTTGAATTATTTTAAAGGAGTTGAAGTCGTGGTCTACATCTGTCAGAAGGCGGCATGCCAGTGGATACGACAACGGCCTGAGGGCGCATCGTCAGGAAAATATCTTGAACATTCCATTGACCGTACGGCTCACGGAGTGATGCTATCAGGCCCTCGGACTGTCTCGCAACGATCAGGACCACCTCAGTTGTGCTATTTCTGTGGTTTTCCGACGACCGGCTAGTTTTGACATGGAAGAGGGTGTGCATCAACAGTGCCTGCTTGGGAAATGTTGTCAGTGTGACAGAACCATGAAAGAAGGAGGCGGCACCGCGTACGAGTGAGCGCGACCCCATGGGGGCATGGGGCACCATATACCTAGCCGGTATATATCGCCGAAGTCGGGGTTATGAGCTAAAGAAGGCGTGCCGCATTCGTGCGCGCCGCCGTCCTTCACTGACCACCGTCTGCATCTCCCGGTCCCATGACCGACAAAATGTACGTCCACCTTGGCCTCGCGTTCACTTACAGTTCAAGGCTCGATATCCTGGCGGTACATACATGGCTGATATGGTCAACGATGCACTTTGCATCGAAAACCGAAGGCAGATTGATACAGAATTCAAGGTGACCGACGTGTCAATCAACAAGTGATTCGGGGTCAAACATAACCGTATCTCCCTCCCTTTCAAATCTGAGCCCGCCATGCCCATCCGCCTCTCTTAGACCTGCACTGAGAAGGCCTCCGATCCCGTCGCCATCAACGTTCAACTTCTCGCCCGAAGCCGCCGAGCCCGGCACGAAGACAAAATCACGACTCGGGACAGACTCCCAGCACTGCGGATACCCCCAGGGACTACGGTCATCTCGGGTCTGGGTTTCAGATAGACTCGTGTCGACATTGTCCGGGAGCACCATCATGGATCCCGCCAGTGTCAGAGCTGTGGGGTTGCAGTACATACTGGACACTGCTAGCTGACAGCACGTCTGACTACCAGCGTCGACATCAGCAGTCTCTGGATGGACATCATCAGACACCCGAATAGTGGAGGTTTCAGGATGGAACCATGCATGTGTCATCCCCAGATCACTGAGCCTTACAGTATCTGTGGCAACGAAAGGACGGGACATCAGGCTCGCGGCAGTAGAAGTTTCCTGGCGCCCAGAAGTGACCAGGATGAGATGCTTGATCCGAAGGAATGCTGGGCGACGGTCCTGGCCACTGAGACCTCCTCGCTGCCAAACATGCTCGTGGCCATCCAGGTACCCGGGATGGGACTCAGAGGCAGCGGAAGCAGTGCCAGTGGTTCAGTCGCGATACCTCCACTACCAAGATCGTGGCCGCTCTCCAAGTGTTGCGTTTCCATGCAGGCAGAGTACCAGTCGAAGTCATCAAGGATGATGAGCCCGTCGAGTTCGCTTCTAGGGCTAAGCGTCATGCTTGCATCACTCGCGCTATGCACCTGACTCCCTGGGTCGATAACTTCGTAATGTCGAACAGAGTCGCCATTCTGGCGACGCCAGTCTGTGTTGGCCGTCGCTTGGGTTAGCTCATTGGAGAGGTCGTCCTCGGTGCGTATGTCTCTGCTCAAGTCGACTGGCGGATCCTTCGAGGGTGGAAACTGCAGGATCATGCGGAGATGTATATCCAGATGCCGAGGCTGTGCAACTGGACGCGAAACTGGCCTCGCGATAGAACGGCATTGGGGCACGAGACGTGGACGCCAGGGTCGGAGTTCGTGAACCTCAGTCGGACGTTGCTGTCGGGGATTGCGACATACGCGCCCTAGGGATGGACGGGGATCTGGCGAGCGGGAGGTCTCGCGCATGTGCGAACCGAAGTTCGGGGGTGATGACTAGGAAGTGAGTGGCTGAGGGGAGGTCGCGCTTCAACAGCTTCACGAAGAACTGTGCTTCATCTTGGGAACGGGCCGTGATGCCGTGTTGGGCTTGGTTCGGAGATGTTGCGCAAGCTCCCAACAGTGCCTACAGGAGCAAGTTCCAGTTTCAGCTGTATGCAAAGATGGACAGAAGGGAAACCTGTGGCATACCTCCCCAGCGAGATGCGCTCCGTCTCCTATGTACTTCGTGAAATCCCTTTCCAACGAGTGCATAGATTTCTTCTCGATCGTAATCTTGGAAAGCCGAGTCGATCTCAAGGGACCAGAAAGCTGGCACTGCACTGCAGAAAGCTGCAGCTGCTTGAACTTCACAGTGTCCTGTAGCAGTACATCTTGTATCAGTGAGACTGTGCCGTCTTGCATGCGACGCCTGTAGCCCGAATACGTACCGTATACACGTTCTGGCAACCGTCGCATTCGCACTGTACGTCCGCGAAATGCAGGACCGGACAATGCAGGAAAGCTGTCGAGGATGACTGCCAGGATATCTGGCACGCAAGGGAAGGTGATCTCTGGCCATGGCACAGTCACCTTCAGACCAGACAGGCTGCTACCCAGGACGACGCCAAGCTGGCGCACGACTTCAATGATCCCGAGCTGGCGCCGCTTGCGACGCTCGTCATAATCTTCGCCTTCGAATCCTGGACAGACGAAGATTAGCGCGAGGTCCTGAGGCCACTGAACGGGCAGAAGAGAACGTCTCTGCGATGTCGCCTCCAGGTTTCCACTGGCCGGGCGCGACGGCGTACTCGAAGGTCGTGTACAGGTCTTCCTCGTCCATTTCCTTTGCAGGTAAACACGATCATGGCTCTTCGCCACATAGGCTCGCGTGATTGCTCCGTGTGGACATCATGTTCTGTCAACGTATCGCAGCACCTGTATCTTGCCAGTGCAGAGCTTGTGAATCCGAAGCATGATCTCCACACCGTTCCGGACAGGATGGACCATTATCGAGAAGAGAAGGTAGCAAGGAGCTGGCCAGCGATTCATCTCGCAATGGAGGGATCTTCTCGACGTCGATGGGGGGTGACGACAAACGAAGGTGCTCTGGGCATGACGATGATGAGGAAGGGGAAGATAGCATCCTCTCGAGTTCTCCACCGCCGAAGTCTTCATCATGTGGCGCAGCCGCAGGAGATTGAATGCAACCTTTCGGGTCGTCGCGAGGCGAGCTGCACGAGCTTGGGTCATCCTCCACGTCCACGTCGGAGACTGTGGTGTCCCCTTCGCGCACTTCCAGGTCGATAGTGAGAACTAATGAAGCAGTGGAACGATTGCTTGTGGACTCGTCCTGGTGCAACGGGATAAATGCGGTATCTGACGCACTGGCATCGGAGTTGATAGAAGCGGATACACGAGCAGAGGAGTGAGACTTGGGTGCCAGAGCAATTCTGGGCGAGGACCTGCCTCGAGTAGAATGTCTGCCTCGAGTGGAAGGCTTGGACTGAGGGTGAGAAAGAATGAGACGCATTGTGTTGAGCTAGACACACCGTATGTAGGAGATATATATCTGTCCGCTTACGAGTTTCAGCAGAGCCGCGGCATTCGCGGTTTCATCTTCAACAAGGTAGTCGGTGGAAACGATACTGGGTGACCACGAGACAATCATAGCTACAAGACGGGAAGCGTGTTACTATGTGGCGAATAAGGCGCACGCGGCAACGCTGGCTGCATGCACATGTGCTGAAAGGTCAGGATCATAAGAATGAGGCGAAGAGATAATATGTACTCACAAAAGACTGCCATGCAACATCTCCAACACCAACACTTGCGCCTCAGCGTCGACGCCGGGACTCATATCGCTACGCGTTCAAACACCTGCATGGACCCATCCTCTCCCATCCGTCATGAGGGCTCCGGCGATCCCATGTTCTGACTTGGACGCGTATACAGATACCTTGCGACTGAACTTGCAGATAAAAGCTAGAGAATGGATATATGAGGTGACACGAGGCAGGACATGGTGGTCAAGATCAACTCTTAACTTGAGCGCGGATTCGCATTAGTTCAAGATTCCCACACTTAGAAGCAACTAACAAGTAACCTCCGCACATTATTCACTCTGCGCTGAGTCGCTTCTCCATTACATCTACACCACGACGTTCGCCCTGTCACTTTAAAGTGACCATAGGTTTTATCCAGCTCGGTTCCTTGTCTAAGATTACATACGGGTCCTTTGAACATAGCTATATGACTATCTAGACGGCCGCAAAGGCGTGTGTTTTCTGCAAGGCAAATACATGTGTTGGTTACGAGCGATACACGACGCTGACCCCGGGTCTTCACTCAGGCGCACGGAGGACACGTCCACCAGAGGTTCGCCTGTTTTCCTCCCTGTAACTGTTCACTGTCCCGCCCCGGCGCCCACCGGCAGCTGGAGATGTCGACCAAGGGATAATATCGAGATGACGGATTCGAAGACCCTTCATTCGGAGTAGAGGGCCACTACATTGGAACTCGGATGATGCGCCTCGGGGACTGGCATGCGCCCACCATTTTGAGTACGTGTACAGTGTGTCTGCGCGGATTCGCAGGTATGCGAGTTGTCAACAGATATAGATGTTGCATAGTTGCTCTTCATGCCCTTCCTCCTCGGAGACTTGAGGAACCGTGCCGCCTATGGAGTGACTTGAAGTTGTCCAACAGAGGCTTCCGTACCTATTCCATACGAGCTCAGGAATGTGGAATGGCGGAAAACGACAGTGTCTGGTGTACTGCCGCTCTCCAGGTGAGCGGCAGCGTCCGAGTGGCCTGACAGCCCTCCGTTGTCGATTGGTGAGAGCCTGAGCGCAACTAGCACAATGACAATAGTGGGAAATATGGCCTGGTGAGTGTTTGTGACCTCGTCAGCACTGTGCGTGCTGACGATCGATGGATGGCACCTACCATGAGAGGTGCGAGACAACCTTGGGTGAAGTAGGCAACTACCTGGTTGAACCACACTCTCGTCAGGTTATTGGGAGACGCTGCAGGCTCTGCTCCGTAAATTATGACAAGAACCTGCGACTGCAGGGTCAGATAGGTGCGCGAGGCAGATGGAAAACACGGCATACTGACCAAGAGAGCACAGTACGCGACACCGGACTCCACCAGCATCGCGAGTACCTTTAGAACACGAGACCTGGGCCCGGCCGCATGAAAGTATGTCTTGACTAATTGTCTGTGCTGCCTGCCGAATTCGAATTCGTAGCCATGGTCAGTTCTCGAGCATATGGGCGCTACTAAAAGCTCGCACCATGCCTTGTAAGCAATCAAGGAAGTCGCGGTGACATTTGTCACGAGCGACAGCAGTACCGACAAGTCAGTAAAGGCCGTTCCGCCCACCAATAAACCAAGCGTTGTCGTCGGCGCACTTCGAGACGACGAGACGTAGGTCCCAACAATACCGAAGACAAGGGGGGCATCAGAGGACAGAATAAGACCCGGGGCAACGATGATGGAGACTCACCGAGAGTCAGAATGACTAGCAGCGGCGCGATGTAATTTAGGGCCTTATTCCGCCAGATCGCGCATGCTCGCCACCACACAGTCGCGTCGGCGATTATAAACTGGAAGGGATTGAATGAGGTTAGAGAGCTGTTCCACGAACTCGATTTGACGGGGATGCTCACGTTAATCACCGTCGAGACGGTCATCATCCAAGACTGCTTGCGGACGGCATCCTGAAACTCGGCAATCTCCCGCTGCCCATCATAAGATGGGGAGAAGAGGCCGTCCGTCGCCTTCATGACGACATGGTTCCGTGCTGATGAGTTCCAGATGAGCGCGGCCATGTACATCCCGGTGGATATGTATAGGAGGACGGTGGTGAGGAGAAGTGTCCGGGCATTGGTGTGCGAGAGCGATCCGCGATGCCTGCATTCAGGGTTAGCAAGCACAGATTTTGAGAGGCAAAGCTTTGCTTACAGCACGAAGCGTATGGCCGTGACAGCTAGGATGGTCAATACCCCTGAAGCCTGTGTGAGCATAGTGATTCAAGGACAGGCCGTCAAGTTAAGGTTAAACTGTTCGCGCACCGAATGATAAAAACAGAAGCGATAGCTCGACCATCGCATTCCGCGCAGCATAAGGATATGTTGTCACGAAAGTAAAGCGCAATTCTGTTGACTTCAGCTTGACAAGAGCCCGACTGGGACGTGGTTGAGGTATCCAGCGACATCGTCGCCGTAGCACGGGGGGCAGGGAGGACCAGGGACGTTAGCTCAATGTCACCATAGTCTCGGTAAGGATATATCTCGGGTAATGGCAGGGAATTCGAAGCTACTTCAACAACAAGGACGCTCCTGACGCCATCACGAGACTCACATGGCGTCGCGGCGACAGGACGCCGGGGGCAGTCTGGGATCCAGAAGACTTGGAAGACTTGGCCACCACATGCGATGTCCTTGGAAGCGTGTGCGGCCCGAATAGCACGTAGACACCGTCGGAGAAGAAACACGATTCGAGTGTTGCCATGTGGATGGTATGCAGACGAAGACAATGGTACCGGCACCGATCGTGGCGAGGCGGCGTCGTAGCGCTATCCTGACACATGCTGAGAAGCATTCTGTTCAGTCAGCAACAGGACGCCCGTCAGGGCCCCGGTTACGGGAGGAGAGTAACTATGCGCAGCTAGAGCTAGAGACGGAACTATCCACTTGATAGAACGTCCGTCGTCCTCGGCGTAGACGTGTCAACGCCGTCGGGAAATGACGCGGCGGTGACAGTATTCACCAATCGGTACCTATACTTCCCACTTCCCTGGTTGTCTGTCAATAAATACAGCTATTGATGAGATTAGACAATACACGGGTGGACAAAATGAGTTGAAGTCCCTCGACCGACACCAACTTGGATCTCCGACGGTACGGAACAACAGTCCTAGCAATCCCGCAGACGATGACTTCAAGAGCAGGGAAACGGACCACTTTACGCCATATGCTCCGTTCAAGCTGCCAGTGCATCTGCTGCTTCCTATTGATTGGATCGTCAAAATATGCTCGGCTCATCATGTTGAAAATTCAAGAGTGGACGAACCATTGTCTTGTCGGCGGCGATGTCTATGACCACTTGAATGGTCGAATCGCTGTCACCAGACTGTAGGACGAAATTCTGAATTAGAGCGGGCATGAAATTGGACAAGGGACCGACCGTCTCAGATGGCCCCTGCTCCACACTTTCAGCATCGCGGCTGGTGCGGCCCGAATTCCTGTGACCTCGGGACAACGCGGGGATCCTGATTCCAGCGAGTTGTTGCGCATCCAACAACTCCACGACGTTGTTGCCAGATCTCCCGAGCGACCTCTGGGCATTGAGCCTGTGCGCCATTGAGATAAGTCAGTGGAATCGAGAGTAATCTAGATCACATGGCGGGCCGACTACTTACGTCGCGAGCAAGGTATTGCAGTACACTGTCGATAATCATGAGCGAGACACGGCCACCCGAGCACCCAAACATGCTACATGCGCTTACAATGTTGATCCAAGAGACCGAACGGGATATCGAGGAAGCGGTCTGGAAGGGCAAAGCACTGGCGCCTGAACTCAACAACGCCGCATCGAAGGTGCTCGACGACCGAATAAGCCCACCGTGATTAACCAAGCGGCCTGACACATGCTGCAAGAAATCAGCGACGTGATCGCGTACATATTCTTGAAGCTCACGCAGTGAGTACGCCTCGGTTTATGGCATATATGATGAGCCGGTCGATGATTGAGTCTGTCCTGGAAGGGACGATGATTTGAATCATTCAGATCGCGCATCTCTCTTGCAAATGACTAGGACAGACCCTTTAAATCCAGTTCTCTTCGAGTGGAGGTAGTAGCAAAGTCCGGTTACGATGAGGATGTCGCACACCATGTTCAGGCCGCTCGACGATCCCCAGAGCGTCCGCAGCTGAGGAGTATGGAGGGCAAAGACCTCTGTAGACTTGCAGCTAATGGTGCGTCATTTAGTCAGTTGCGGCGCGCGACAGAGCAGCCGGTGCGCGCACATGATGACGAAGGACACTGTTGGTAGGCTGGACTATCAGCTCGTATCCCATCAGAGCCTCACGGCCATGGCATACCTATCCCTGGAGCTAAGGCAAGGTGCATATTAGATAGCCACCACTGATTTTATGGTATCGATCTACACACCACACGAGCCCAGTGAGAGGACGACCTGATAATCTCTGATGTTCAGGAACTCGTTGAGCGCGCAGGCAAGGGTTGCCGACTTACGATACTGCTCACGAGGAGCATGTTATGCTTGCTCACTGTTCCGATATGTAAGATTCGTACTTCTGTATTCGGGATATGAGGTCAGAGGAACAACGAACAAGTCCACAGACGATATGCAAAAAAGCTGGACGGCCGTAAGGAACTTGAGGAACGCGACGCCAGAACTTGGACACGCACCACTGCGTCAGCGTTTCCGTCAAGATCTACCAGTCAGACGGCCCCGATCAGTCAAGGGTACTCAGTTCTACCGTGTGGGCAGACGGATAGTTACGATGAGTGCATGTAAGAGCTGAGACAATGGGCGGTAAGCCTCGGTTCAGTTTCATCAAATCGAAGTACTAACTACGGTCGCCCTAGAGCAAAGTCGGGTTGAGAGAGAGGCGATAGAAAGAAAGATTGAATACGAAAACTCACCAAGGGAGTTTCAAAAGTGACAAGAGATCTCCGAAGTCGATAACAACATATTCGTACAAGCCCTGGCAGTTGAGGACCATCGCGAGGGTGTCGAGCATACTGGGTATGGTCAGCATTCGTACGAGCCGAGGTTTCGGATGAACGCACAATATGAATACAACCTTCACCGCTTACATGAGAAGAATCCTACTATTATATAGGAGCTGGACGACTCACAAAGCATCGCAGGTACTTGGAGTCTTGTCCGCCATTCCTCAAATACACGTAGGCTTGCAAAACTGAAATGCCATACACGCTATATCATCAGATGAGTTGGCTCAGTTCCACGTACACAAGATTAAGATTAAATGAAGTAGCACGCACATCGCTGAGAGCACCTGTGCCAAGCAAGAAGCAGCCAAAAACCTCTTTGAGTTCCGAAAGAAGTGGAGCTGGTAGGTCAAGTTCAACTACGGATTGGTCGGCCATGAGATGTATATGAGGGATGGTATGAATACCACGGTCCCTCGAAGTGTTCGAAGTTATATAGGTGCTCTGCATCTCTGAAGCTGGATTAAGCTTTCTCGTTGTAAATGGGAATAGGGCCGGGCATCTCTAGAAGTGTGTTTCATCAAGACGGGCACTGGCAGCGAAGTGATGTTTGAGAGGGAGGTTACGAGCACCAGAGTGCAGCGGGAAATACACGGCGCACAGACCTCACCTGAGGAACAGGGCTGTCGGAGGAAGCGCAAGCTCGACACTCCTGAAACTCAGTCTGACGGCGAATCCGGGTTGACGCCCCTTCCCGCTCTCATCGATCGAGTAACATTGTAGTACACCTTTAGATGAAAGCAGGCGAGGAGGACTGGATATTCCTCGAGGGACGCAGCTGTAAGAAACGTCTGTCATCTGCTGGCATGGATACCGCTACGTACTGCGTAGACGCATCTGCCACGCACCTCCAGCGATGGGGCTGCCTGCGTTCGCCGCTATCATGGTGAGCATGGTAGGCTTCTCTACGAGCAGATGTATACCTACACTTTTCCTTCTTGCATCACAACAGATCAATAATAGCTGCAATGGAGGGCGAATCCACATACCGAGAGCGCATGGCAAGGAAGATAGAACAGCATCGCTCCCGAGATCGACACCGCGCCATCCCCTGGCATCCAGAAGAATCAGTTCTCGAACAGGAGGAAATCATGGGCTTCAGGCCTTGTTGATAGAAGCTCCGAGCCCACTCCATGGCAGGACTCGCGACATTACCGCCCATCTGGGCACCATCTGTCCCGTCCTCTTCGCCGGGTGCCTGTAAGAAGGTTCGCAGATAGTATGGAGCGCTGGGAAGGACGATTCCCGTGTGATGACAAGAACAAGTTGGCGGGTCGCAAGAGGCCGAACACGATTACGATGAGCACACACCGCCAATGCCCGTCAGCGTAGCGCTTTAGTCTGGGCCGCATAGAAGTACACATGTCTTGCAGACCGAGAGAAGGGAGAGTGGAAGTCAAGACGTGAACACAAGGACTGCATTCAGCACTCACCCAACGACTTCTACGTCCACTCCCGCAGGCTTCTCAGCCCCTCGATCAACTTCCCCTCCCTGCTCTCCAGGTCCGTCCCCAGCCCGCTCATGTACTCCCAGCGTGCGGTCTCGGGCAAACTTATCAGGATACTCCCGATCCGCGCACCGGGGGCCATCAGCCTGAACATCGTCCCGCGATCGTATACGAGGTTAAAATCGACGTATCGGCCACGTTGGATGAGCTGCCACCGCCTCTCGTGCTCCGTGCTCGGGGTCTTGCAGCGGCGCTCGAAGATCGGGATGTACGACGGCACGAACGAGTATCCCGCCGCCTTGACGAACGCGAAGATCTCGTGCGCAGTTTTCGATCCCACCGCGTCCTTCCCAAATCGCTTTTATGGCTCGCTGGAGAGGTCGTCGAAGAAGATTCCGCCGATCCTGCGCAGCTCTCCACGATGGGTGATGCAGGAATACTTGTCGCACTACTTCATGAACGCGGAGTGCACGTCCGCGCCATGCAGCTCGTACGGTACGACCTTGATCGTCTGGTGGAAGTGCACCGCGTCCTCCTCGTACAGGTACGAGAGAGTGAGGTCCGACCCGCCCCCGAACCACCACGCGATCAGTTTCCCGGGCTCCCCCTGTGCCTGCTCCTCCTCCGACGGCTGCTCCGTGATCTCGAAGCAGCGGTAGTTGGCGTGGACGGTCTGCGAGGGCGGGTTGCGAGGGCGGATGACGAGGGAGATCCCCACAGCGAAGAAGGGGACGGACGTTTGCACGTCGAGGATGGTGGAATGGTCCGTTCGCATCTGCTTGATAGCGGGAGGGGGAGCCATACCGTGGACGATAGAGATGTTCGTTCCTCCATTCTCGAGCACTGTGTCATGCGCAACCTCCACCTTGAACCATGGGGCTGGTGCTACGAAAGTGCACGGGACCCCGCGGCCGCCTTGCGCGCGCGAAGCCAGGAGTCGCGCTTGAAGGAAGAGGCATTCGGGTCGAGTTTCTCGAAGGCGGCGACGACGTCTTCCTGGAGCTTGGAGATGTAACTCCGCAGAGGGAAGTCATAGTGCAACTAGCAGCTGGTCGTCGTCCTCCAGCGTCTTATGGGCCTGCAAATCCGGGCTGGTCTCGAACGACGGACTGAATGTTGATGTTGATGGCCTCATGCCGGCCACTTCAGCATATTGCGAGACGGACCACGTACGTGGGCGTGGGTGATGTGGAATGTGGGACGAGAGAGGTACGATTCAGATGATGAGAGGAGGTGGAGAGCTCTCAGGTCTGCTGAGCGCCCCGCTCCGGCGGTCTCCGCCCCGACTCTGGCCATCGTTGCCTTCTTCCCTCACCCACACTGCATCTTACCCTCCAAGCCTCTAAGATTCTTTGTAGGACAGTTAATTGGGCATGGTGTTTTTAGAAATTGTAAAGATACAGCCAAGTCGTATGCATTACACTGCGAGTAAGCTGGGCAGTGGTGTTCCTCGTTATTCTCTAAATGGTCGGATACCTGATAGCTTTCCTTACCACACTCAAGAAGTATTGCAAAGAGAAGCCGGGTTGGCTGCAAGCGCTCAGACTGGCAACTGTCAAGGTGCGATACACCCTTGCTTGAACAGATGTTTTCCTCTCTTCATATAAACCCGGACCCCTCTCATTCGCATGGGACGGTGCAGTATGACATTCCATTTCTTGCTGTCTCATTCTGCGATTATTCCACCAAGGTGCTTGCTCATCAAGACGTATCATCGCCTTTTCTCGATCTTCGGTGTCTCGTGGTCCCCTCACTGCAAGCTCATGCTCATCGCATCTTGTCTCTGGTATGCTGTAGGTTATAGTCGAGCCCGGATGGGTCCGCACCGAACTGGCGACCAACGCGACCTGCCAGTAGTCACCCGAGCATTCCGCGTACCAGAACCCGAACCTCCACCTCACACACGTCCGCCGCTTTCGGTCGGACGAGGCGACAGCCCTGGAACGATACGAAGTGGAGTGCGGAGGCGACCTACGAAATCGCATGCGTTGTCATAGCAGGAAAAAATCTATGTCCTGTTCTTGGACGAGAGCCGTCCACGGAGGACGATGGTGCCGCGAGAAATGAGGTCCCGACAAGGGAGCGTGAAGCTGTAGGGAGTAGCGACGCTGTCGGAGCAGTGGTCGATGACTCGAGACGAAGGAGTGCGAGAGTGCTGTATACTTAGTCGAGACAGGGGGAGTACAAGTTGGCGCGGGCACTGGTTGAGGAAAGGACCTAGTATACAAGTTCGCGGGAACTGCTGCTCTCGACGAAACCTGACGATCTGGGGCAGCATTCGAGTGCTCATATCCTGCGTCAACCATTGGCCAAGCTCTCAAGGAGGTTCTACAGAAAATAACAGTGTGAGTGGCATACCCCACTCCAGATACTTCGCAGCGAGCCTGCTTTGAAACAAAGATATGCATACATCCAAAGCGCCCTGGACCTTCTACATCGCCATCATCTTCGTTCACTGGTTCAGCGCCACGCTGTAGCTCTGCGTAAGCAAGCTCGCGCTCCCCGTGAACGGCTCCGTCCCCGTCTGGATCGCCTGCACGAACTACCACAACGTCGCCCTCGTTAGCATCTCCTCCAATCAACCGACGAAGCAACGCACGACAGCTCACCTGGGACGGCGACACGCCCTGGTTCGCGACGAGGTAGTCGAAGAACTCCTTCAGGTCCGCGCTGAAGTTCGTGATGTCCCCATCCTGGCTCACGAACGACAGCACCTGCCAGTTCGCGTTCGGGCCCCTCCACAGCGTCCAGTTGTGGCCTGCGAGGCTGATCCCCGACTGGACCTGCGAGCCGACGGGCTGGATGCCGCCCTGGCCAGAGAGCCAGATCATAATCTCGTACGAGGACGCCGACGTCGCGGGGCTGCCCGACTGCGCGACGCCCGTCCAGATGTCGTACCTGCCCCACGCGACATACTCGTCAGCGCGACGATGGGCCAAAGGACAGGGGGAAGATGACTACTTACGACACGTCGGCACGGATGCCGGAGGACTCGCTCTCGTACACCCATGACCAGGCCGTCGGCGCGGACTTGAGTGAGGAGAGCTGCACGCCCTGGGCGGTGTTGCTCAGGACGTTGGCGTAGCTCTTGACGTTGTTCTGGTTGTTCTGCCACTGCCACTGCGTGCGCCATGAGATGGTGCTGCCGCTAGCGCTGAGAAGCGTCGAGTTCTGGTCCCCGACACCGGCAGCTGGGGGTGCACGCATTGTCAGTAAACAGTATATGTAGAAGGCATAGATATGGTACAAGGTGTTACCCACATTTGCCCCAGAGGTTCTGGCAGAGCGTGAACTGGCCAGCCGGCATGCAGTCAAACTGGCCGGTGAGAGTCTGGGCGGTAGCCGAGGCGGCGACGCCGACAAACGTAGCCAGGGCGGAGAAGCGCATTTTGGAAGCTTGAGGGATGCGGTGGGTGACTGGACGGTAGTGACCTCCTCGGGCGGATGATCCAGAGCTACGTCTCTCCTGCTTTATACCTCACCGGGACCTTCAATCGACGCTAGAATCATGCTCAGAGTCTCGAAGAGCAGAGCACGGAGCAATCCAAATTGCCCCAGGGATAGACGTCGGAAAAAGGTACGCGGCTCATCAGCGAGGACCACCGTGTAATAGTCCGTCAAGCCCCACAGAGAGTACACAGATGCACCGCAGAATATGCGCCATGGCCTTCAACGCGAGAAAGAAGCACACAGAGTCGCATCATCGTATCACGCCATGTGATCTCGAGGCTCGAAACGCATCGCGGTGCTAGGCGTTAACGGCGTCGATCGTGATCCCGACGATGCTCGGCCGCTGTTGGCGGCGAGGCTCATGAATGCGCGACGGATCGCGCACCCGATGATGCCCCGAGCTCGATCCGCGACGAAGGATATGTCGTGACAAATGCAGTCCTGCCAACCGCGGTCAGCGCGAGCAGAGCGGAGATATTCCACAAGAGGACACACCAGCGTCTGCGATCATGGACTAGTCTTGACTGGAATGTAAGACGCGGTGAGCACATTCACGCCATACAGATCCAACGTAACGATAATAAATAACCAGAAAGTCGGGGATACAAGACGAAAATGTACGGTTGAAGCGATCCCCGTGGTCAAGTGCATGGAAAGATTATGTTCGAAAAACAGCGTCCAACCTTTCCCCTCTAGTCGGCCCGAAGTGATCGCCGTAATGTGCACCAAGATCGCCCGAGCAACACACTACCGCTCGGACATCTGTGCGAGGTAGTCCGACAGCTATGCAATGTCGCGTCAACAGATCGAAACACCATGGACGATGGAAGGAGAGCGTACCTTGAGAGCACCCTGACGGATGCTCTCCGCCGCATTCTGCACATCGGGATTCGCGAGCACACGGGAGACGGCGTCTCTCGCAGCCAGCTCGAAGCCCGCAAGCGTGCCGTCTCCCAGCACGCCAGCATCCACCGGGTGCCCAACACCAGCATCCTCCTCATCTTCCCGGCCGAAGTACTGGTTAGAGGAGATCGACTGCGCACCCTGGAACGATTGGAGACGGGTCTGCGCCTCCGCGATCGCCTGCGGGTCGTACGAGTTGCGCCCGAAGTACATGTCCGACGAGATCGCCTTCTGGTTGCCGAACTTCTCGCGGGCAAAGGTCGGCGCGTCTTCTGATGCCGTCGAGCTGTTTGCGGAGGCAGAAACGTTCGGCGTAACTCTCTGCAAGATTTACGCGATGGACGCACCTTGTAGACGCAGCCGCTGCCGGAACCGCTCCGAACCCGAGGCGCTTGAAGCCCATCCCCAGCCGCTCCATGTCTTGCGCGTTACCCTTGGGCGTGGCGACGGTGGATGAGGGGGCCGGAGTGGATTTGGGGGTCGCTGAAGATGCCTTCGCCTTGTTCGCCGCAGCCTGCTCAGCGGCGACGCGTACGCGCTCCTCCTCCTCTGCCTTCTCCCGTTCACGGTCGTAGCCCAACTGACGTATGCGCTCAGCCTCCTCTGCGGCCTTCCGTTCCGCCTCCTCGAAGTTGACAGGGGCTGCGGCCTTCTTCGCGCCGAGCCCTCCGAGCTTCGACTTTTTGGGTGCGGGCGACGCAGAGCTGGTGATGGAGGACGCAGAGGAGTTCAAACGTGACGCGCCGAGCTTTCGAGGCTGGTCTCGAAGGACGCAAGGGAGGACGTGGAGGTGGAACGGAGGGATGCGGAGCTCACTGTCCGCGGGGCGTTGCCGAGGCTGGCGGCCTTGCCTATCACGGGAGGAGACGCGGGCTTCGACGACGCTGCAGGGGACGACTTGACGGCTGGCTTGTCCCACGACGAGAAGAAGTCGTCTTCGCCGCCCTCCGCGGCGGGAGTGGCAACGGACTCCGCACCCTCTACGACAACCTTCTCGGGGTATCTGGGACAACGCTCGCACAACATCTCTAGTAAAGAAAGACGGAGCACTCACTTGGTAGCATCTTCCTTTACACGACGCGCAAGCTCCTCCTTGTATAGTTCCGCAACCCGGCTCGAGTACTTCTTCTTGGTGTCCGAGTCGTTGAGGAGTGCGGAGCCGCCATGTTTGTTGAAAAAGTCCGTTGCGGATGCATTGCCGCCAACCTTCATTGTGCGGAGTTGGTTCAACTGCCAGCTGTCCAAGTTTGTGGACCTTAACACACAATTAGTATATTAGTATATTGTCACGGACATCAGGAACATGCGTAGGCATCAGGGAGGAGGTATGACAAACGGCAAGTTCTAATAGCGACACACTGGACACCCTCATTCGAGAAATGTGTTCCTGGAGGACTGCGGACCGCAACCTCAGATGCGCGTAGAAACCTTGCCTCGGTTGCAGTCGTGCTCGCCCATGTTGCTCGCATACAGATACTCATTTCAGTGCGAATACAGAACCGATGCTTCACCCCCTTCGCCGACTTAAATACCCAGAGCGGAGCTTCCTACATGAATCCCGATGGACCGCCCTACATAGTCTGGCCATCGAGTCCACCTCCGAGCAATCGGCACGACCTTCGACCAAAAATGCGACTCACCTGACGAAGCTTATATGTACTCCCATGTTGCGGTGTACACTTGAGCAGTCTAGGCAGATGTACACGCCGAATGTTACGCTCGACCATGTCGGATTGCGAGCCTGACAATCGAAGCACATCTAACCGCAACTGCTGTAGTCCCCCGTCGGTGTCATCAGACGTCATCGGACGCACCTTGTTCCCCTTTTGTGCCTTGAGCACCTTGAAGACCTGCTCCGACTCGGCTTTCGTTGGGTCCGACATGATTGCTGAAAATTTTGGGAGGGATGGAGGTGGAGAACGGAGTGGAAGATGGGGACGTTGGCGGCAGGACCAGAGGAGGACGCTGCTGATTCGGTCAAAGTCGCTGGCCACGTGGAGCTGCCATCGCCAATCACCCTGCCCAGAGCGCTCGACGACCTGCAGCCCACCGCCGTCCTCGTTCCCCACAGCCCTAACCAATGTACACATCTCACCCGCGTTATTTCCTTTATGTTCGACATAGCGTCATCTAAACGACCTGTATCAAGCGTCAAGTTCACGCACGATCCGAACATTCAACGTTCAAGGTCAAACCACCCGAAGCTGTATCGTGTGTGGAGTACGGTCGACAAGCAGGGCTGCTGCGTTGCACGGACCCTCATGTATGCGAGCCTTCGATGCAGGATTTGATGTGGGAGAAGGTACGCACCATTGTTATTCCAGCATAAGCAGTTACCTACCATGGCTCGTACGCAACGCAACGAGTTGTGCCATACGCGACAGGCAGGCACGAAACCCAGCCCATGCGGCGCGATGAGCGGGCGTGGCCTCGAAGATTCACCTTTCTCCTACTCCATACGCACACATCCACACTGCCTTTTCGCTGGTATTTCGGTCGCTGGATGGTACAATATGTGGGAAGAATATGTGAAGGCGATATCGTTGGATTTGCATTTTGGCGCGACTGAGTCGACCCGCATGCGATGGGGGAGGCGCAGACTCCTCCAATCGCACAGTCGATCGCCTCTACTCACAGCCAGAACCAACACCTGGACGAGGTAGGCTCTGAAGATGGAACAACTCCGAGGACGGACATCCGGTGGATGGCGGTATGCTTGAGGACCTCACGCTTGCTAGTTGTGCATTGGCTGCGAGCGACGTCGTCCTCCGTGTCCTTGGAAACCCCCACGCACAAAGCTTCGCAGCGGAGAGTATCTGTCAAGGTGCGTTGAAGGTGCGACCTCCCTCGATCGTATGTCCATGTGGTGGTCGGTCCACTCATGCGGCGTTTGCATTAGCTTTCGGATCAGAGACTTCACATAGAGATGTCCAAGACGTACCCTAGTGTCAACGACCTCGCGAATCGAAGGGCGATGATATTAGAGGGGAAAGGTTAGGTGCTCTTGTTCATTCAATCCTTTCATGTGCTCGGCAACCAGTATAGGTTGGTCCCTATCTGTTGTGTTGCATCGTCAACTTTCTTGTTCTAATTCTTCTCCCTAGGTTGCAATCCGAGATGTGTTGATTTACTTAGTTGTGAAGACCTTCACCGCACTTCGAATCGGTGGAAGACTGGCGCGTGCTCGCGGCGCCCAGTACGTGCCCCATCTTATCGCTCTGATCGTTTTGGGTTGAACGAGGTTGACAGGATCTGGATAGGATCAAGCGTGATTGCTTTGCTGTATGAAGACCAGCGTGGATTACCCAACTGCACCACAACATTTCCCTTATTGGCGGATCGAGTACGTCAGCCTGTCGCGTAGGAGCGCGTAGGTTCGTACCAAACTTCTCCCAGGTGAATGCGGATGGTCTTGATACGAGGCTATAGCCTGTCGCGCTCCTGCGACAACAATGCGCCCTTGCGTTGCGAAATGATATGGCGTGATGCGATGATGCAACTCTAATATTTCTTCTCGCGCTGCTCGCCATGAGGGCTCTAGTTATCTCCATCCCGAGACCATCGCGAGTCACCCCTGGCTCAGCTCCAGGTGCTTCGCGCTCTCGTCTCCAAGGATCTGAACGTCGACTGGACGTCTCGACCGGTATAAAGGTGCGCAGGCGTGCCTCTGTGGACGATTCAGCTAAGATGACTTGCGTTTGATCCCCCCCATCACATCGTCTGCATCGGCCCAAGGTTTCCAAAATGCGCTGTTCCACTCTTGCCACGCTTGTCGCTGTCGCCGCTTCTGCCACCGCCCAGACCCTCACTGGCCAGTTCGCCTGCACGCCTGCTGGCGAGTTCACGCCTTGCCAGAACCTCTGGGGCAAGTGTGCGTAAGACCTTGTACCTGCACCGCATGCCGCTCACCGACGACGCGCTCGCTCCCAGCTGCTGGCGTCGGGAACCAGAACGCGACACTCCTCAGTGCGAAAGGCAATACCGTCTCGTGGCGCACGCAATGACAGTGGAAGAAGAACCAGAACAACGTGAAGAGCTACGCCAACGTCCTCAGCGACACCGCCAAGGGCGTGCAGCTCTCCTCACTCAAGTCCGCGCTGACGGCCTGGTCGTGTGTGTACGAGAGCGAGTCCTCCGGCATCCGCGCCGACGTGTCGTGAGCCATCACTTCCCCTCGTCCTCCGGCCCATCGTCGCGCTGACGAGTATGTCGCGTGGCGCAGGTACGATATCTGGACGGGTGTCGCGCAGTCGGGCAGCCCCGCGACGTCGGCGTCCTCGTACGAGATCATGATCTGGCTCTCTGGCCAGGGCGGCATCCAGCCCGTCGGCTCGAAGGTAGAGACTGGCATCAGCATCGCGGGACACAAGTGGGCGCTGTGGAAGGGCCCAAACAAGAACTGGGAGGTGCTGTCGTTCGTGAGCAAGGACGGGGACATCACGAACTTCAATGCAGACCTGAAGGAGTTCTTCGACTACCTCGTCAAGCACCAGGGCGTGTCCTCTTCCCAGGTGAGTCGTTGTGCGCCGCCCTCGGCTCATGGATTTTAGATGGATGGGGCGAGATGCTGACGATTGTGATGGATGCGGTCGCAGTACGTGCAGGCAATCCAGACTGGGACGGAGCCGTTTACGGGGAACGCAAGCTTGCTTACGAAGGGCTACAGCGTTGCTTTCAACCACTGATGAACGATGCTTGTGCCGCTGGAAGTGCTATGTTCTCCAAATGGATATCTTTGTGTCTAAACATGTCTGCTGCTAACTTTCGACACTGGTGGGGACTGGCGAACGGTAAGGGCGGGCTCCGAACGCGTGCGATCGTAGGGAAGGCTTCTGCGCTCGACGCTGTCCCGACGCAATGGACATCCTAGCCCCATGTAATCGTAGTTGCCATTCTAGTGCAAATCAATCCAGGCTCGATGACAATCACCTGGGTAGAAGAGGAGGTGGCCAACATTGCAAACAGGCGAAGGTATAGTACTTATCCCATTTTGATGCTCCATGCGAGGTCGAGTACTTACATTCGCGAGCGTTTCGGAAGCCGCCCAGTGTAGCGCTAGAAAAGACCAGATATATTGACTGTGCGCCATGGAAGGCAGTCCGGCCGGGCGTTTGACGGACGTATGAAACCTTCGCTGCGCGATGGAGAGCGTACCCAAGCAGCCTGACGAGACCAGTATGAGGTCATCGAGAGCAGTCGCCCACCAACTGAGATGAGTTTTTCTCCCGGAGGCACTTCACCGCCTCCCGTGACGTTCATGGTGCACCAGAGAGGGGTGAATGCGCGGTAAACGGAGACAGACGAGCTGTGTGCTGAAGCAGGTTTTGATATCGAAATCGGACATGGTGGTCATTACGATGAACGACGTTCGCGAATGAGTTGCGTGACGCGTGTGTTTCCGAGGGGAATGGAACCCATTCATCTTCTGCTACGTTCGAAAAAGGATGATGTTATACCTCGTAAAGCAAGAGGGAACTACACCACCCACCTGTGGAACCACGTGTGCCACACGAACTGAAATAGCAAAGGTTCGCAGAGATAACGTGGTGATTCAACGGTGCCTCGGGGTTCTCCCTACTCACGAACCGGCCAGAGATAGACTTTGGGTTCGCTATGAACCGAAGTTCTGGCCACTGCCGATCTCCTGAGTCCTATATAAGCAGTGTGTGAGACGACGACGCCAAGGTATGACAAAGGGATTAGCTATGGCGGCGTCATTTCCCGCTCTCCCCGATCCGGATGTCAACCAGCCTTACATCGAGGTTTCGGCCTTGGAAGCAGGGCTCCTCCAGCTGATACACACCAGGTTCATTGCGGGCTCCCAACCTGGGGAGTCCACCATGTGCCCTTCGCTTGCATTCCTCCTCCGTCACTCGGTTTCAAAGGAGGTCCTCGTGTTCGACCTCGGCATCCGAAGAGACCTGGATAGCCACCCTCCCGCCGTACAGAATGTCATCGCGAACCGCGTCATCACCACGCCGCAGAGTGTCGAAGACAGCCTGCGCAAAGGCGGCATGAGCCCGGAAGATGTCAGGACCGTGATCGTCAGCCACTTGCACTACGACCAGTAAGTACCTTGCGCACTTACCCAACGTTGTACACCTAATCATGCACCCGTAGCATCGGCGAGGCTTCCTCCTTCCCCAACGCCACCTTCGTCATGGGCGCGGACGCCGAAGATCTCCTCCGCAACGGCTACCCCTCCAACCCGGCCGCCGAGGTGCTATCGACCGCCATCCCACTCTCTAGTTCTCGTTTCCTCTCGTCCTCAGAATTCACGTCGCCTATCGGCCCCTTTCCCCGCGCCCACGACTACTTCGGCGACGGCAGCCTCTACGTCGTCGATGCGCCAGGGCACCTCCCTGGGCACATCAACATCCTCGCGCGCACGAACGCGACAGGGTCGTGGATCTACCTCGCGGGCGACTCTGCCCACGATGCACGCCTGCTCACGGGAGAGCGCGAAGTCGCGACATGGCACGACGGCGCCGGCCGCCTGGTGTGTGTCCACACGGACAGAGAGAAGGCGGTTGAGCATATAAGAAGGGTGGCGGTGTTGTTGACCGAGCCGAGGGTGCATGTGCTTCTCGCGCACGATGCGGAGTGGCATGAAGCGAACAAGGGTGGGGAGGCATTCTTCCCTGGCGTTATTCCACCGAAGTAGAAGATGCTACTTGCCGAGAAGCGGCCATGAGCGGACGTCAGGAGAGGAATAGCCAAAACATACACACAGATGGATCACAAGTCTACGAGCAATTACGATAACAAAGCGACGTGGTGTTTGCCCCGAAGTAGTTGGAAGTGGATAACGATCGTTAAGCATCAGGGTAAAATCCGTCAATTCCATGTCGAGTCGAAAGTGGAACAGTAGTATGCGCACCACGGGTAGACAGATACTAGTCGCCACTTGCAGGCAACTGAATCCGCAAGACTTGGGCGTGGCGTCCGTAACGAACCGATTTTTCAAACGGCTTGAGAGTTGATGATAGCTGACCCTATTTCCACTCCTATATTGTACATTAATCATACATGCTGCCCGACATGATCAGCACACGCTCGAGATATCACACACTGAGACGTACCTGCTACTTCCGTTCTGAGTTTAGATCGATTCGATCACACATTCGACCACAGCGCATCTGCGCTCCAGCAGCACGACCTTAATCGCCTCCTCGAAAACGCTCTTAACCTCCTCCGCACGCTCGACCTTCCGAGCCCACGCGTCCCCAGCCGCAGCCGCGATCCCGCCAAAGTCGGCGTTATCTTCTTCCCCAAAGCCGACGCTGAGCTTCTCCCCCGACGCGAGGCTCCCCACCCCTGTCGGGTACACCCCCCGCATGGACAACTTCGGGCTCTGTAGTATGTACCCGAGCAAGCAAAACAAGAACACCACAGTCAGCACAGCAACGACGCGGCGAAACGAAACCACGCACGGCCCAGCCCCGGTTGTTCAGCACGACCATCAAGAACGGCGTCCCGTACCGCCGCGCGATCCAGAACGCCGCCGTCGGCGCCCCAAACAGGAAGTTCCCGTCGCCCGTGATCGCGACGACGAGCTCCGTCCCCGTCCCGCCGACCCGCGCCCCGAGCGACGCCCCGATGCTCGCGCCCAGCACCCACCCGAGCGCCGTGCCCCCAGACATGAACATGCTCCCCGGCTGCGCGGCGGCGATGTGGTTCCAGATGAGTGCGAGCACGACGCCGGCTTCGTTCAGCCAGAGCACCTTCTCCCCGCGGCTGGGCGTGCCCGCGCTCGCGGACTCCGCGGAGGGCCCCCAGGATGAAGGGCACGCTGAGCGTGTGTCCGTCTGGCGCGAGGCGCGTCTCCGCCGCGCGGAGGGCGGCGAGCCTCTCTTCGTAGGCTTTTGTCGAGACGGCTGCGCCGCGCCTGCAACTTCGCCTGGACGGCGGCGGAGTCGACCTCGGGCGTCTCGAGAGCACCGAGCAGCTGGGTGAGGGCCGTTTCGGCGTCGGCGGCGCAGAGCATCTCGGCATCGACGTGGGACCAGCCGAACGTCCGTTTCAGCGGGTCGTTGTCGACGACGAAGATCCGCGCGTCCTTGCGCGGCGCGTTGTCCGTGGCGTCGGCCCACGGGACGTCGACGTCGAGCAGGAGCACGACGTCCGCGTCGTCGAGATGGGGCAGCTTGCCGATGAAGACGTTGCCGAGGAAGCACGGGTGGTTACCCGGGAACGAAAGGGCCGAGGGCGCGGCGGCGAGGACGCCGATCGCGAGCTTGCTGGCGAGCTGGGCGAGGAGCGGGACGGCGGCAGGGTTCCGCCCGGCGTTGGCGGTGATGATGAGTGGGAATTCGGCGTCGATAAGGGCGGAGGCAATCGAGTGTACGGCTGGAGGCGATTCGTCAGAAGAGACGGATGCGGACGAATCGAGCGACGGTCGGCGGCTCACCATGGGACGAAAGAGCCTGCATGGTAACGGCTGGCCACCGAGGAACGACCGTTCTCATCGCCGTTTCGTCGACGTCCTCCTCGGTGGCTTCCCTGCGAGCCCATAAATACACCGGCCCTTTCGGTTCAGTCGTCGCGCTGGTGAAGATGGGCACGATTGTCAGGACCCGCGAACAGCATGAACATTCACGAGAGGAGAGCGCACATCTGTAACGCGCGCAGGATCTGCTTCGATGCGGTCTTACCGCTCTGGATCTGCGCCGTGTACCGCATGTATTGGCGAACAATTGCGGGCTGGTCATGAGCATCTGTCCGGCCGAAAGTGTCAACGCCGGACAATCCGGATCGGGCACACGCATATACCCACCCTGGTGCCACATCATGAACTCGTTCCTCGAGCCCTTGAACTCACCGCTGGCAGAGAACGGCGAAGCTCCGGCAAAGATCAGGACGGGAGCCTGGCCTCGGTCTGCATTGTGCACAGCGCCCGCCAATGACTTTCGTTCCCACTCGTCAACCCTCTGTCACCGTCCACGATGTCCAACGACCATGCTCACCTGAGTACCGACGTCGACATGGACGATGACCACTGCAGGTCGTCCTGTGACTTGCGCATAACCCTGCGCGGCGCTCAGTGCGGCGAACTCGCTCGGGCACGTCACGATCTCGAGGAGGGTCTTGCCATCGTTCTCCACTTGTTGTCTGCGCAGGTCCTCGAGGAACGCGGGGTGGTCGCTGCCCCAGTTGACGAAGGCGTGCGTGAGCCCAGCGTCGGCTAGAGTCTTGAAGAACACGGAGGCTGTAGTGTACATATTCGCGCACAGATGCCGACGGGTGGGAGGCGCCAGTTGTGTTGTTGCTACTGCGTCCGCGATGCCGGGAACGAGAAGGACGGAATTGGGGTGCTGGGGATAGACCTCACCGAGGACGAGGACAAGGCAGGCACGTCAAGTATAGGATCGTGTCGCGATCCAACCCGTCCCGGGCGACGAGACGGGAGATGTTTGGATGCTGACTTCAGCAGCCGCATGATAAGTGGGTGTCGGATGGCCTGAGAACGGGGCTTACTTGTGACCTTGGACCCGGCCCACAACGTTTGGACTCGAGAGCCCACAAATGGTCATATGATGGATCTCCTGGATAAACCGGTGCGCCCCTACCCACCGTTGGAGAATGTGGGAGGGATTCTGCCGACCCACGGCCGTCGGGGCCCCTGGGACAGATGCAAGAAAGGAGGCACGGGTCGGACTCGCTGAGATAGGTCGGGAGTCGAGGCCAACCTCACTGAGAGATGTCCGCGAGCGACTTCGAACGGCGGATGCAGCCAACGTTAATGAAAATGGTCCAGATCTATTGTATATCACGTCTGAGTTATCGCCCGCCCCATCAGCAATACGAAAACATCTCACAGGTCAGCATCGCTCATGCGCAGGTGCTGGCTATATGCGCACTTATGCTGAGCGGGGCCACCCAAATGCCTGCCCCAAAATTGTATCCAACGTCATCCGCAGATTTCTTGTATGCTTGGGGATAGAGGGTGCCAATGTCAGGGGGGTATAAGCAGGAAAAGCTGAGGACGACGTCGACGAGGATGAAGGGAGGTCGAAAGACGCGGGCGCGTAACGCCCAGTGTCTTGCCCGCGGCGTCCACGACGCCCCAGCGCCGTCCGCCACATTCTCCGCTTTCCTCCTCCCCTGTAACACTACTTTCTGTATCCCACTTCGCTCTTGTATCTATACACCCTATCGCCGCTGCTCCGGACAAGATATGGATGCACGACTTCGTAGAGTCAACAAGGAGATCGCAGGTGAGCTTTTGTGTGCCGCACTCCAGTGGAATGTGGTCTGAAGGGCTCTGCTAGACTGCAAGAACGACAAACAGTCAAGGGTGGCGATAGACCTCGTCGACGAGAGCCCCTTTCACCTCATCGGGTCCTTCGATGGCCCGGAGGACACGCCATACCAGGGCGGCCGCTTCCAAGTCGTACGTTTTGCAACTCTTGCCCTTCGTGCGCTTGCCTCATACATCTAGCCTGCCATGATATGCAGGATATCACGATCCCCGACAACTATCCCTTCCAACCCGTCAAGATGAAGTTCATCACAAAGGTCTACCACCCTAACATCTCCTCCGCCTCGGGCGCGATCTGTCTAGACATCCTCAAAGACGCATGGTCGCCCGTTCTCACTCTCAAATCTACCCTCATATCTCTGCAATCGCTCCTCTGCTCTCCGGAACCGCGAGACCCTCAAGATGCCGAGGTGGCGAAGCACTACATGACGAGCAAAAGTAGTTTTCGAGGATACTGCGCGATACTGGACGATGATATATGCAGGAGGTCCCAGGAAGGACGGGCTGAAAGGTGGTTCCAAAGACGGTTTGAGGGACGAGATCGCGATGGCGGGCTTGGATAGAGCGCATGTGGCGCAGTTTGAGGGACTTGGGTTCGACAGGGCAAAGGTGGTGAGTAACGTACTTCCTGTCTTCGCTAAATTCCATCCTCAAAAGCGTTTTAGATCGACGTACTGAGGAGGTTGAATTACCGTGGCGCAAATGTTGCGAATATCAACGATGACCGCGTGGTAGAAGAACTGCTGAAGTGAATAATGATGTACTTATATTATTATTGGTGCGAGTGCTTCTCGCTTTCCACATGTTCGGTGCATATCCCATCTGTTCAGGCGTGTCACAATTGTACGATTCCAACACCTTGCGCATAGTAACGTTCAGGCATTCATCCATATGTCATCCTCGCTCAGAGCCCTCTCATTCTTAAGTGAATCTGAGCCAATTCGCCGATTGGTACGTTTGCGCTACGCCGAGCGCTCGATTCGCGTCCTATGTCAATGCATGTCAAACCCAGTGTCATGCATTCACATCTACCTTCACATGTGCCATGTACATTTTCGGCTGCCCTCCGATCCCGCCCCCCGACTTACCATACTTACGTGACGCCATCGGCGTCCCCGACATATATAAGATGGGGCACATCGCGTCCGCCCACCCCACTTTTTTCCTTCCCCCACCACTTCCTTTCCCAAGCGCACTCTCCCGCACTTTTTCTGGCCACCAGGGACGCCCCGAACCGTGCATCCAATACGCTCGATTCGCACAAATGGATTCTCTCAAGAAATACTACAAAGGTTCAAAATCGAAAGGTTCTCACTGTATCATCTCTGAATACTTTGTGTCGATCCTGCCTTGGAAGATCATCCAGACAGGTCAAGTTTGTGGATTTTTAGCGCTTTCCTCTATGTAAGCGCTTTTATAAAATCGCCATCGCCATCGCCTTGCTTCTCCTTCAACCACGATGATGATTCAATCCAGAAACTCCCAGCTCAGTACGCCCCGCCACCGTCTTCTCTCTACAGCTGACCTTACCTCCTCACAGTCATCCACAGGATAACTCCACAGCAGACAGTGCCGCTGCGGCACTCTGTCCTGTGGCCCGATCTGCCCAGTGTCCTACGTTCTCCTCCCAGAAGATGACTCTGGCAAGCACTATGGCGCCTTCCTCGATGGCGTATGCGAACCCGTCGCAGTCATATCAGTCTTTGAAGAGGCTTCTCCCAGCCGATGCCCGACGGGGGTGTGGGTTGTGTCCCTGCCCTCCGATTCCGGAAGTTCGCCTGCGATCCAGAGTACCAGGGCCAAGGGATCGGAACAAAGGTCCTCCGCCACGTCTTCGACGACGCTGTTTCTAACCCGAAGATACCAATTCGCGTCTTTTGGTGCGATGCAAGAGTTAGCGCGGCGACGTGGTACGAACGGAAGGAGATAGGCATGGAGCGGTTCGGAGAGGTGTTCTTCAAAGGCGACATCGAGTATATTCGGATGAAGGGCGTGGTGACTGCGGCTCCCAAGGAGGAAGCCCGTTGCTCTTCTGTAACAGAGCCTGCCACTTCCAAACCCCACTAGTATGATTTTTCTTGCAGTCTATACACACCCTTGCTTGTCGATTTCAAGGACATCCTTGAAATATGAAAGTGGACAGGCCTTGTGTTCTGCTGCAAGCTTTTGTAGTAGGTAGTCGGTCGCGAGTGGCGGTCAATGACTCTCACCTCCAGCTTCATAGCCAGCCAGCGACACAACCTCTTTCCTCTTCCTCGACGACATCACCGCGACCTGTTTAATAACGTCTGACATTACTTTCTACGCTGACGCTGGTTTTCTTTTCTTCCGCTCTCACGTATTTCTCTGTGTATTGTATATTGATCATTATACTCTTTCTCTGCAGGACTGCCATGGCCAGTGCCCTCACCGACTCCATTGCAGCTGTCATATAATCCTCTGGCGGCACGATGTTCGCCCACCTCATTTCTCTGCGTCTCCACTCTTCTCGGATATCCTCCACCATCCCTGAGCGATACAGGCTCGCAGCAGCGTTCGAGCTCGCGAGGGAGTACTATCGATATATCGTCGACGGCTGGCGTGTCTACTCCGCGCGCTTTTGTCGCAAGGTGAGGCTGTGCGCCGCAATCTTGCACCACTTCCCTTTCCACCATCTCTGAGCTCGCCATACTCGCCGTTTTCGCCCTTCTTCGCCATGGACAATGCCAGAGCTGCGTTCGGTATGGCGCGCCTCCGAGAGGCATCTCGGCTTGCCGCGCGCTGATGGGAATTCACCGCCCTGACATGCCCGAGTCCGGAGGGAAATTTGCATCGTGGCATCATCTCCGAGTCCGGCACCAGGCATGCATGCATCACCCGGCTTCACGTTTACGACGACGAGCAGCCCACAGAATCCCAGGTGTGTACACTGAAATGCACCGACTTTGCCTGGATATCCGCCTCTGACGGCCGGCCAGCGCAGGACGTCCCGATAGTTGCCGCGCGGTTGGTCAAGGCCGTGCCGCCTCGTGGTCGCCGTCTGGTAGACTCCCCGTTCTCGGGCTATAAACTTGTCGTCTCCAGGCTTGTATCTACCCCGCAGGCTGCTGCTAGTGATTCTTAACTTGCTTTCGATCTCCTCCTGGTCGCTTGTAACTTATGCGCGCACTCGATCCGGCGGAGCTGCTCGTGATACTGGCTTTCTTTCTCATAACACTCTCGATCTCAGGCGTGTCAGCGCAGACTACGTTGCAAGGGAACGACTGCACGGCGGCAGGGGCGTACACGCTCTGTCAGAACTTGTGGGGTGCAGGTGAGTGCTCTTCCTAGTCCCCCACGGAACTACTGGGATGAACCACGGACCGTCTCCGCAAGACACCGGAACTGGGTCGCAGACGACCACCTTGCATTCGGCGAACGGGAACTCGGTCTCATGGGAGACGAGCTACACATGGGCGAATAGCCCCGACAATGTCAAGAGCTGTGAGTTTTCCTTTTCCTTGTGTTCTCGACAACCCATTCAACGCCCCGAGGAAGACCCCAACGTCGGCCACAACACTGCCAAGGGTATGCAGCTGCAAGAGATCGCCTCTGCGCCGACGAGCTGGGAATGGTACTACCAGTCTGCGTCTAATGATCTCAGGGCGGACGTGTCGTACGACATATGGACCGGTGTGCCTCAGTCGGGCGATGTAGCCTCGGCAGCATCTTCGTACGAGATGTAAGCGGCCTCCCTCCTTCCTTTTCTCCATGTTTGGTCCTTCCTAACGTACCTGGCCCAGCATGATATGGCTCTCCGACCGCGGCGGGTACGCTTGGACCGTTGCATCTCACTAACTGAATACCTGATGACTTGTGGCAGGGTCGGGGGCATCGGGAACCTCGTTGCTCCGAGCATCCAAGTCGGCGGGCACACTTGGAACCTGAAGCACGGTCCGAACAGCAACTGGGACGTGTTCTCGTTCATCACCGCCGAGGGCGACATCACCAACTTCAACTCCGATCTGAACGCCTTCTTCCGTGCGTTGCATCCCGTGTACCATATGTCCCCCCGCACATCGCCTAACAGAGTACCATGACACAGAGTACCTCGTCAACAGTCAGGGCGTTGCCAAGACGCAGTACTTGCACGCGATTCAGACCGGGACAGAACCGTTCACGGGCAGCGCCGACCTCGTTATCTCCAACTTCAGCGTTGACGTCTCCACCGTGGGCGCCGGCACGTCCACCTCTTCGTCGTCGTCATCTCACAGCACAACTTCTATTACCACCCATTCATCTGGTACTACTGGCCAGAGTACCATTTCCAGCAGCGTGGGTTCCGTCACATCTGCTTCTCTCGGTGCAAAGAGCACCAGCGGCGCACCATCACCGCAGACAAGTAATTTCGGGGCGGTCTCGAACCCCGGAGTTCGGGATGCTGGCCCCAGCAATGCCGCTTGCGGCTGACCACATCCGGCACGCTTCGGAGGAGAACTGTTTTCCAGCGGCTGTTCCGCTGGTGAATGTGCAGGCCACTTCGACTTCAAGTCTTATACTTTTTACGACGGAAGCATGGCCTGTAGTCGCGTTTTCACTCCGGGTGTCCAACCCGACAGCGATTGTAACTTTATTGTATGGTACTATTTGTTGGTTGACTGTATTCTCAGAACAGGATTTTGGTTGTCATCGGTGGGACATCTTTTCGTGTACCTAGCAGGCATCCGGGAAGTACGAAGCTGATCTACTCCTCCGAAGCCCGAGCCTGAGCCGTCTCTCGCTGCCCCACGGTGCCGACTCGCGCGAAGATCCAGATGCGCCAGTACACGACATCCAACGTCGGCTCGTTGCCATACGTCTGGATCGTCTTCTGGAATCCGTTGCCCGACCGCACGATCGGAGGATCTGTCACCCAGAACACCGGCGTCGCATCGTCGTCACGGTACCACGGCATGGCGCATTCAAGTTCGTATTCGTAGTCGTCCTCATCTTCGTCCTCGTCCTCATCTTCGTCCTCGTCCTCGTCCTCTTCTTCATCTTCTTCATCCTGGTCTTCGTCGCTGTCGTTGTCGTCATCATCCTCGTCATGCTCCTCACCTTCGCTCTCCGCCTCATCTTTGTCTTGTTCCTTCTCCGTCATCGCCTCTGCGCTGTCCTTGTTCGTCTTGGACTTCGCTTCGTCCTTGTTCGCCTCCGCCTCCCCTTTGGTTCCCGCTTCTGCCCCCGCCTCCGCCTTGGCCTTGGCTTCCGCCTTGGCCTCCGCTTCTGCCTTAGCCTTCGCCCTCTCCTCCGCCCTGGCTTCCAGCCTCACCTTCACCTCCGCCCTTACCTTCTCCCTCTCAATCGCCCTCGCCATGAGCACCACTGCGTCCTGCACGAGCTCCCCGCCTTCCCCCTGTAGAACCTCCACGGCCGACTCCTCAATCCTCTCACTCACATCCGGCAGCGGCAGCACTCGGTCCGCCATCACGTACCCCGTCGTGCAATCCCACTTGCTCCACTGCGCCTCGTACAGCACCCTCAGTCCAGCGTCGAGCCCGCTCCCACGCAGCGCCCGCAGCATCACCCCGTCCGTCGCCTTCAGCCGGCCTTCGAGCGCACGGAGCGCCGCGCGGGCGGTCTCTCTCGCTTCCTCCGTGTCGCGGCGCCGCATGTACCTCCCCTCAGACTCGGAGGCCGTCGCAAGCGGGTACTGGTGCCGCAGCCCAAACATCAGGTTCCCGCCGTCGGGCAGGAAGGAGGGGTCTGCGAGGACAGCGCGCAGCGCGTCGGTAAAGGATTGCTCGTTTGTCGAGATCTGTCTGGGGGACTGGCACGCCGAGGGTGGGGAGGAGGGCTCGGAGGGGGACGCGGTGACAGCGTAGAAGAGGTTGTAGGTGATCGACACGCGGTGCCCGGAGGTGATGGGCATGATCTCGTGCTCGACGTCGCTGAAGAACGCGACGTACGCGATCGACGGCTGCTCCTGCTGTGCGAGCAGGGCAGACGAGTCGAAGGTCCACTCTAGCATCCTTCCATTCCCATCCCCAGTGGCGCGGAGCTTGAGCGCGCCTCCCTCGTGCGGGGTGGGGAAGACGATGACGAGGGAGCCGAACATGAGCTCGCTGCGGGGTGTGTCAACGTGGGCCTTGAAGAACGCGTCTTTGCCTGTATCGCAGCGCCTATTATCAGTGAAGCACCTAGGGAAGACCAGTGTTTGGGAACGCACCGTAAACATTCAACTTGTAAAGTTCGATGTTGAGGTTTTCGGATGTGACCCACGTCGGGCTTTCGACCAGGAGCTCGGTGCGGATGACGTCCACCAGGCTCGAGCTCCGGGCATCGAACCCAATCGCGAAGTCCTTGTTATCGAGCTTGCCCGCCTTGCGGTACGTCTCATCGTACACGTCTTCGCCAGCAACGCCGAACGTGGCTGGGGCACATGTGTCTGCCAGATGCTGCAACTGGGCCGTGGATGACGCGGAGAGGTTGATGCGGCTAACATTGATGTAAATACGTGGATGGGGATGACGATCCGTGAACTGGACTGCAGGTGAGAACACTCACTGAGCGTCGCCCTCCGTGCCGTAGAAGAGCGTGAAGTCGCTGTTGGGCAGCGCTAAGGTCCCCTGGCAGTATGGGGGCCTTGCGGCGATCTTCCACCTGAGCCATCGGAGCAGCTCAGGCTGGCGAGGTGGATCTTGTGCATCTCGATCGGCGTTTGACATGATGAAAGAGGGAGGAGGTTTCAGGAGCGGTAGGTTCTACTGGAGCTCTTCCCGAGCGGACTTCAGAGGACGTGGGTGGTCTTGGTATAATAGATGACGAGGAGCTGAGATGGTGGTGTCGCTAGGAGGGATCCATAGGTTTATATATACTAGACGGACATGCCGCCTTCTCCACGCCCCCTCCTGCACTGACCAGGTTCAGCTATCCGAGTCCGAAACGGTCTTTACCGATGAATCATTTCGAGTCACTGCGCCAAGGGAAGGAGGTTAGCATCTTCCGTAGTAGGAAACATTTACCCGTTAGGTGATCAGGCCATCCATGTAGATCGCCTCGAGGTTTGGATCAAGATTTTCATTACGTAGGTATCGGCCTTGAGGCAAGGTACATTCTTCCAAGGACAAAGCCACGATGAGGGCTAACAGCGTCGGCCGAGGATTGAGAATTCGTGCTGTCATAACGGTAGTGGTCGTGAACAAAGACAATTTACATTTACTTTGTTTCAAGCGCACGCACCCTACGTCCAGTCTCCCCAAAATGCTGACGGGGGTCATTTAAAAGACTAGAGCTTGCTAGACCGTGTGGACGTCGAGTATGGTAATATTTAGAAGCCCGCTTAGCGAAGTTGCCATCGATATCCGATACCGTATACTGACGTGCGGCTCATTCTTCGAGGTGTGCGCAGCCCCATACCCACTCGAGAAGCAGGGTACGACCGCGTAGCACGTTTTGAGACGGCTACGACACCCGCTTTTAATTGACAACTTGTCTCGAGACACAGGGATTCCAGACTATGTGAGCTAGGTATCTACGCCTGAGCCACCATGGTCGCTCGCTGCCCCGCGGGCCCGACCCGTGCCAATATCCAAATCTTCCAGTACACGACATCCAACGTCGGTTCGTTCCCGTACGTCTGGATTGTCTTCTGGAATGGCTTCGCGCCCGTCCGCCGAAGCGGGTGGTCAGTCACCCAGTACACGGATGTTGCATCGTCCTGCTTGTCCCGGTAGCTCGAGAGCTCGCGGCGTGCCTTCTTCGCCAGCCGCTCCGCGAGGAGCACCGCGTCCTCGACGAGCTCGCCGCCCACAGCCACGAGGTACTCCGCCGCCCCCTTCTGCACCATGCTCCCTGTGCCGGGGAGTGGGAGCACGCGATCCGCCATAACGTAGCTGTGGCACGAGGTCCACTGGCTCCAGCGCGCCTCGTACAGGATCCTGAGCGACGCGTCGAGCGCACTCTCGCGGAGCACCTTGAGCATTACGCCATCCGACGCCTTGAGGCGCAGCTCGAGAGCGCGGAGGGCCGTCTTGGCGGCCTCCTTTTCTTTGTTGTCGCCCGACTTGTAAGACGTCGCCAGCGGGTACTGGTGCCTCAGGCCAAACATCAGGCTCCCGCCGGTCGGCAAGAAGGACGGGTCCTGGAGGGCAGCTTGCAGAGCTGCCTGGAACGAGTGCTCGTTCGTCGAGATCTGGTTGAGCTCGGTGGAGGGCTCTGGCTCGTGGACGGCATAGTAGAGGTTGTACGTGATCGTCACGCGGTGCCCGGAGGTGACGGGCATGACCTCGTGCTCGACGTCGCTGAAGAACGCAACGTAGGCGATCGACGGCTTCTCCTGTTCTGCGAGCAGGGCGGACGAGTCGAACGTCCACTCGAGGGTCTCGCCTTCATAGCGGCCCGGAGCGCGGAGTTTGAGTGCGCCTCCCTCGTGCGGAGTAGGGAAGACGATGACGAGCGAGCCGAACATAAGAGCGCTGCGAGGTGTGTCGACGTGTGCCTTGAAAAATGCATCCTTCCCTGGATTGAGGTCCCCGCCCTGAGTGCCGTGGAGCGAAGAACAACATCAGGGACGCACCGTAAACGTTCAGCTTGTAGAGTTCCATCTTGAGATCCTTGGACTCCATTCGCATGGGATTTTCGAGAAGCAGTTCAGTGCGGATGGCGTCCACCAGGCTTGAGCCCCGCGCATCGAATGCGATGGCAAAGTCTTTGTTGTCGAGCTTGCCTGCTTTACGATACGTTTCGTCGTACACATCCTCACCAGCGACGCCGAACGTGGCCGGGGCGCACGTGTCTGCTAGATGCCGTAAATCCACAGCAGATGCGGCGGAGAGGTTGATGCAACTTGTCGCGGAGGAGGAGGGGTATATGAGAGGGGTCGTCGTATCTTAATGACGGCGATGAATCACTCACTGAGCATTTCCTTCTGACTTATAGAAAAGGGTGAAATCGTTGTTGGGCAAGGCCAGGGTGCCTTGGCAGTAAGGCGGTTTCGCGACGATGCTGGACTTCATGTATTTGAGGTGCTTGGGCCAGTGAAGTGGCGGCTCTTCATTTTTGTCCTGCTTGCGCTTCGCCATTACGAGACTGGGGGATGTGTTGGCAAAGAGGACGACTGGGGGCCCGGGGAGTATCGGCGACCTGGTTGGAGTTTCGCATCGTGCTTCGGCATTTAATGGAGGGAAGCATCACGAACCAACGTGGCCATGCTAGCGAAGTCATCCTGAGTCATAGATATTAAACCAGTTGCTCCACAAGAAAGGCAACACCTACCAAGTCGGTAACCGTCTGTTACCGTTTGGTCGCTACATAGAGCCTAATGAATACGTAATGGATTTGCATGCCGGCGCACTACTTGTTTCTCATTATGCAGCCTTCCGCAATATTTCAAATAAAGATGAAGGTTGGTTCTGGAGGACTCCCGGTATATGTTAGTGTTCTCAAGGCAGTACATGAAGAGCTGGGAAAGTTCTGGTCATAATAGCCTCAGTGAAGAAAGAAAAAATACGCGATATTAGTCGAGGGTGGACTCCAAGCTTCAAGCCAAGTTGGAGTTGGATAACAATCCGATCTCCGATCCTATGATGTCGATTAGCGAGGATGAGCGTCTAGATATCACTGGGTATATTGTTCTCAACTTTCAAGGCTTACTTACCGGTACTTCAGGACGATCTTGCACACACGACGTTCGGCATCATGGGACTCAACTCGCAATGCACACCGTTTGTGGGCTTGTGGTCCATTTTTGTAGGGACAGCTGACTACGGTTGACCGGATTACTCATCTACAGTGTCCAGAGCCCAAGGCGCGACGTACGGGCCGTCCACTGGGAAAACGTAGCTTCCACATGACACACTCGTCGACCAGCTGCGGGAGCGAGGATTATCCCATTCCATCGTCGATTTTATCTTGTCCCTTCAACATCACCCTCGCACTCATACGGATTTCTCCACTCAGCGGGACTCTGCTAGGATGTACACCACTGCGTCCATGATCTTCAAGGCCCTCGCCGACGCAGGCGTCACGCATGCGTTCGTGAACTGGGGAAACGACCACCCTGCCTTCCTGGAAGATCTCGAGCGCGAGCGAGTGGAGCACGGCAAGACTCCCGTCGAGATCATCACTTGCCCGCATGAGATGGTCGCGCTTAGCGCAGCCCAGGGTTACGCCCAGGTAACCGGAAAGCCTGCAGCGGTTATTGTGCATGTCGACGTCGGAACCCAGGTAAGCTTCAGGAAGCTCTTCATTTTGACGGCCACGTTCGCTGATCAGGTTCTCATGGATATCAGGGACTTGGGGGTGCAGTCCACAACGTCGATCGCGGACACACTCCGGTTCTCATCTTCGCCGGCCATGCTCCTCATTCATCGGACAGACGGCTGAAGGGCACGAAGAACGAGTGGCCAATGTGGCATCAAGGTCCCTTTTGATATCGTGTTAGCTGCGTTTGCATCTCACAGATGACCACAGATGTTCCCGATCAGCCATCGATCGTACGTCAGTACATGCGATATACCGCGCAGATACAGAGGGGGAAGAATGCCAGGCAGATGATTCTGCGCGCCTTGCAAATGTCTGTGACGTACAATATCTCCCGCTACACGCGATACTAACTCATTTTCAGCGCGACAAGCCATCCGAAAGGTCCGGTGTACCTGTGGGCCCGTCGCGAGACCACAGAGGAAGAAGTCGATGAGTCGATTTTCAACGAGAAGATAGAATTTTCGAAGTGGCCCTCCATCCAAGGGGGTGGGCTTCCCGACTCAGGTAATTATCTTCATATTCACGGTGTCCTCATCCGGTTTGGTGCCCTTAGCTCTGCCCGAAAGGAATATTGCCAGTAAACCTCGGGCCAGACAGAGCAGCCGGAGCGATCGGTCAGGCACTGACAACCAGATTTGATCGGTTTCACGACCTGTCCCAACTGGTCAGAATTGGTTGTAGTGTCTGACTGCCGAAGATCGCCAAGAATCCAATTCAATGACTGGTATCATAGCTGTTGGCAACTTGTGGCCACTCACGGACTCCGGTCACGAAAGAGACTCGTGCCTCGGGCATGGCAAAGGCATGCACCGCTGCGACAACTGTCCGTAGCGTTGACGTGGGCGGTATAATGGGTAATCCCTGTTGACTTAGTGCGGCGGAGATAGAGCCTTATAATATCTCTATCACAGTGGCATTTCTCTTCGCCATCTTCGCGGTCAGGAACTGACTATCCCCTCATACAGCTCTAAACACGATCGTCGAGGCGCTCCTTACTGCACAGTTCCCCCTCATCATCACTGCGAACGCCGGGCGGAACCCTGCGACCGTCCCGCTCCTCGCACAGCTCTCCACTCTCCTCGCAATAGGCGTCTACACCTCCTGTCCGATGTCCATGTGCATTCCCTGGACGCACCCTCACTACATCGGCACCGCGTTCGGGGGCAAGAATGACCTGCTTCAGCACGCGGACGTCCTCATCCTCCTTGAGCTCGACGTGCCGTGGGTAGAAGCTGCGGGAAACGCGCCGAGGCCCGACGCGCGTGTTTTCGTCGTCGACTCGGACCCGCTCAAGATGAACTGGGGCTGGCAGCACGTCGACGCGGAGCTGCTCTGCAAGGCCGACGCCGAGATTGCACTCTCGCAGCTCGTAGCCGCGATCGACGTGCCCGCGGTCAAGGCGAAAGTGGCGA
>CM035308.1:3721460-3749782 GCA_002900995.3 Ganoderma boninense | reverse complement strand
GATCACCATCGCGTCGGGCTGAGCGAGGACCCAACAAAGCTCCCGTCCCCGAAGGGGCACCTGGCGGACTCGATCGGCGGCGGGCTCTCGACGCTGAGCATCGTGCAGCCGTACCCCCGAGTGCCAGTGCGCACGCTCGCGGTCTCCGTCTCTGTCGCGCGCGCGCACGACGCGTCCGCACAGCATGAATTGTATATGGGAAGGTCCACGGCACGGCAATGCTGCGGCGCCCGAGGGACTCGGACTCGGAAGTGCTAGGCCACCCAGTGGTCAAGAGTCCGAGGGGATTCCTTTCGCATTCGTCGCACTGGCTGAGGGTATTCTGTCGCCGCTCGCTGACTGCGAGAGTAGCCGTATGGCGGCATCCATAGAGTGTCTGTTGTCAGTTCGGCATGACGGGATGGCCATTATGGCAGAGACGCTGGTAGACTCACCCAGATTGCAGATCAGGGTCGGCCGAGCGATGCTCATTGCCGGTTCGCGGTGCTCGCTCGATTGTTTTGCAGTGTGATGGCGGAGGTTCGAAAGGCGGGAGTGCCTCCCTTGGTGACTGGCAACGGACTGCGGAGCAGATCTTCTGGGCTCCGAGCATCGGCCGTGGAGGCACACAACGTCTAAAATATGCGAGATGCGATCGTTAGCGACCCTTGATCAAACAACGGGCACGATACGAGCCAGATGCGAGGACATGAGCTCATGGCGGGGAATTTTAGCATGGTGGGACTCGGCTAAGTGAAATGAGAGAAGTTGCACGACTATGATTGACCTTGAACCAGAATAATAGTGAGTCAGAGAGATGTCATTTGCATCTGCAAATCTGTACGGCAAGGCCGCCGCCGCTGTCCCCATCCGAGTCTCTGCATTTGAGCAGGATGACGTACCTGCCAGCCGGACGAGGAACTCCAGCCACATATGTCTCGCTCCGAAGCTGTCGTTTGGCTACAGTAGCACAGACCAGACTGCCGTGTCCCCACCACGCGAGCGAAGCGATGCACCCACGCACACTGCTGCAGCCGGATAATGCACGAACCTAGCAGCGAGTTGCCGGAGGTATGCAGATATGGATTTATGATGAATGGATGCGTCAACATGCCGTTGTAGCAGAGGCTTACCGAATGCTCTCTGGGCATGAGTTCTTCGGAGAGGCTGCCGTGGCAGAACAGCAGAGATCCTGGGAAGAGCTCCGCGAGAGAAAAACGAAGTTGATACTGTTGAGGTGCAAATGAGCGGATCTCGATGGACGATCTGTGGAAGAGAGTGCTCTAGAGGTTATCGGAGGCACTACGGAGACGACAGAGAGCACGGGAGTCTCCAAAGAGGTTCCTGGGGTCGACAGCTTGCGCTTGAACTCCTGCGAGACGTGCGTAACGAGACGGTTGTCGAGGTTCTCACCGCTCAGCCACCAGCCAAATACGTCCGCTTCCGATGCATCGACAAGACAGGTAGATGCATGCTGGCTCATGGAGGCAGAGAACGGTTAGACACATGAGAAATGGCCATGCATGGATCGCGATCCATGCATCGTACAGATCTACAGAAGCGCGAGACGAAGAGACAGACCTCCAAATATTTTAAATGAACCGTCTATGCATAAAACTCAATTCGCCCGGGACATTTTCCCCTCACCTGATATATCGTCACAGGCCTGCATGCAGCAGCCAACCATGCCCGCCATTCGCGACCGCGCTTTTCCTCATGCAGCAGGCTCCCGAACTCGACGCCAATACTCAAACGGACTCGCGGAGCTCAAAGCCGAGTTCTGAGGAAAAGTAACCATACGGCTAAGTGCGTACCTTGTCTGGCTGGTCCCACGCTCCCCTGCTCTGACACGTCCCATATCCACAGGACACGACTCCGGGGACTCCACGGCGAACATGGGGTGGTCGGAGAGGCGGTACGCACGCGGCGTCGTCGTCCGCTGTCGGCAAAACCTGGTCGGCTGGCCGTGGTACGCGAACATCCCGTTCGCGAACCCGAGCGACCTCGTCGGCGGCCAGCCTGTGCTGCGCTTCTTGCTCGCGCTCTGGAACGCCGGCATCCTTCGTTTCGAGCCCGCGACCGATGACGACGTGGAGCTCGCACGGCGGAACGCGAGAGCCGTCCTGCCTGGCGCACCCCCGACGCACCGTCCGCCGTTCTGCTGGGGCCCGTTCGGGCGGAACGACATTGGGCGGAGCAGGTTTCGTCCGGTGACGAACCCGCTGGGCCTCCCGCTCAGGCACCCCAGAGACGGCCCCAAGACGCCAAAGTTGATCCTCGACTCGGATGTTGAGGAGGAGGACGTGGTGGAGTCGGAGGACGAGGGCGCATGCTAGCTGGTAGAAGCAACGGGTTTGGGGTGCCGTACGAGGGCTGTTCGTGGTGCACAGAGGCTTTCCAGTGTTGTGCTAGTAGCTTTGGACGCATACATCGATTGTTGTGGAGGGGAACGGCGACGGGCATGTCGTGGTCGAGAGCAAACACGGCGGGCGCGGCACCGGACCCGTTGTCCGCCCATGTCCGCAAATGGCAGCACCGGGCGCTTGCGTCGTGGTGGCGCTGCTCTCTCGCGTCCAAGACGTCCAAGTCGGGGGACGCTCTCCTTGTCCTCCGCTTGCTCACTCTGATGCGGCTCCTTTGCGTCTGCAAAAGATCAGTTCGTCGTACGATGCCTCAATCACGCTGAGGGTACGTGATGACATGCGCCTCACTCTCAGCACTGATTCTAGGGCCCGGCGCCATCGCAGTGCGACCGACTGCCGGGGCTCTTGCGGCCGCAGCGGCATATCTCAGGCAGAATCATCAGGGCTGCAATTTTTATGCGGTTCATGGGACTCCATGCGGTGAGCTACGATCTGCTTCATTTCTGGCCCAAAACTCTTGTCCGGAAGGAATGCGTGCTAACAAGGCCCGGGCCCCGCCGAATACTAGTCGGTTCCACACTCGGCCGCTCTTCCGTGAAACCCTGCAGCGCATGTCCCACATGTTCGATGCAATAGTCAGTGGAACCACGCAGTTGTTGGACGGAGATTGAGAGGGATTGGATAGGCGCAGGGCGGTTGTGCTAGTACGCGGTGGATGCGGGCAGAACCGCGGCGATGGGTAAGTTGTTCTCTCCGATGTCTACCTTGCTAACACTTGCTCCCTCTTTCGTGCAGCATGTCCTCAATTCAATGTTCGTGCACCCATGCCTTTGAGTCGAAATGATCAGCATGTCCACATATGCGGCTGCCCGCACTAAAGAGGTTGATTTGTGCCGCCATGAAGGGCTGCGCCGTGCAGCCGATTTTCCTTTCGCAGACCCGACCAGGGTCCGGAGCAGACCCCGTTCACTGTGTGTCAGGCAGAACAGTAAGTTTGTCCACCTCATCATCCAATCAACTGCGATCCTGACGTATTCTCTTGCATTAACTCATGGCCGTGGTGCTCCGCCGGCTGGGAGCGCATGCATGACTGTTCTGACCGCGGGCTTGTCTCCGGCACGGGCTACGCTGTACAACCTGTATTATTTGTGTAACAAGATTAGTGTATCCAAGAGCAGACGTAATGAGCATTGACGGGGATTTGCGAGGGGCCAGGGCTGACTTCAAGATCGGCATTTGAATTCTTAAGCTTACGAGTTCGCTAAGTTCTTACTGCGCATTATAAGGTCAGATGATGCTCTTAAGCGAATGCTCAGGGTTCCAACAGCTGAGTTGAGTTGCCTGCAATTTGATGCACATGTCGGCCAAAGACGGAAGAAATATTGGGTGAAACAAGCACGGAAAAATCCCTGGCAACGTCGGCCCAGCCCTGATTCCCCACTGTCGCTCCGTGCACACTTGCGGTGCGTATCGTAATCTGCAGGGGCATGTTCTCAAATTTCAGGCATGCCATGGTGATGAGCTAACAACATGACATACTTCTTGATGTGGGGAGAAACCCAGCACTCATCATCGAACATCTACCATCCCCCCCCTCTTGCCCACTGCGGCCTTCTCTCTCCCATTTCCCTCCCCTTCTGTCTGTGGCCCTGTCTCCGCTCGTTGTTGTCCTGTCATCTTCACGTTCACCAGCTCAGTTCACAAGCACACAAGAACATGGGTGGCAGAGATATATTTCGGGGATGGTGAGTACAGCAACACGCTCGCACGTCTGGCACACGGAGGTTCTAACTAACACCGCGACCAGCTGACGGCGATCTGCTCCCACACATCGTTCCCACCACCCGCACCTTGACCTCGACCGGGTTTTCGACGCTTCCTCGCTGAGCACCCTTGTCTCGTCTCGTTCCGAGTCCCGCCGCCTGTGTGAGGCACTCGGCGCTCGTGCTCGGTCGCGTAAGTCGAGAGGTCGATGAGCAGTCGAGGAGAGCTGGGGGAGTGCACACGGGAAGAGCGTCGAGATGCGAGATGAGTAGGAGTGGTCTCGATATCTCGGATGCTGGGGCGTCCGGGCCCAGAGGTACAGAGGTATATACACGGGAGACGGAACACCGGTGTCAACTGTAAGCCAGAGATAGACTAGATATGTAAGCAGATAGGGATCGGAATGGTACGGGTGTGGAAGGGGGAAGAGGAACACAAGGGAAAGACAGGAAGCGGACGGGCGTCCGCAACGATACTAGAATAGGAAGTCGGCGCGGCCAGGTCCGACTACCAGGAAAGGAAGGGGAGGAGGAGGAGGAAGCGCTGGCCCCCTTACAGTCGCCCTCCAGGGCTTCTGCAAGAAGTCCTACTACCGCCAGGCCTCTGACCTCTACATGCTCTCGTCGTCGCTCATTCTACGGTTCTCGGGGTCACCAATGCCCGAGACGCATGGGGAAACTGACCGCTGGCTGCGGCGATCTTCATCGGCGATGTCCTCGTTGCCCGGGTTCGACTGCAACATGTCGACATTCATCGCGTCGTCGGCCCTGTCATGGGCCTGGGCTTCAAGCGCTGCCTCTCCGAAGAGGTCAGCAAGCCTGTTGATCAAGAAACGCATCGCGTCGTCGGTGGGGGGCTCACCAGCGTTGTCGGCATTGGAGCCTCCCTCGCGGTCATGACGGTCCTGGCCTCCACGCCGTCCTCGAGAGTGAGTCCCTCCGCTACGGCCTCCACGCTGACCATTGTTCTGCTGGCCTTGACGATCCATGCGTGCGAGGAGGCTGCCGCCTCCTCGAGGGTGAGCAGGAGGGATCGGGCCACGGGCGCGTCCGCCGTTGAAGCCGCCTCGGCCATGGGTGGCACCACGGTGAGCGTAGGGGCGGTCGCGACCAGCGAAGTGTGCACGTGGTGCGGTGGGGGCTGCGACGGCTGCGGCAACCGGGCGCGTGCCAAAAGCAGGCCTCAGGGATTCGGCGAAGCGGGAGAACTTGTCCGCCCAAGCGTTGCCCTGCGCGAGGAGTGCATTGAAGGCGTCCTCAGACATCGCGACACCGCGCATGCCCGGGAACGCGGGGTTGGCGTTGGCGGGGGGTGCGGCGGGGGGACGGTGTTCGGGAAGGGGAGCGTACCGGTGCTGCGCTATGTACACCTCGCGGTAGCCTTCCGGGGTTTCACCGGGGTGTGGGCCCTGGTTGAGGAAGTAGGCCATGAGGCGGCGTGCATACTGGTCCCAGCGGGTGTAGTCGTCCGTGTTGTAGGCGTTGGGATTCCCAGGCGCCATAAAGGGAGAACGGGGAGGGGAGTGTGGGTGAGGGGCGATTGCCTGTGGCCGCACGTTCGAACCCCGTGGAATTATAACTGACCCGGCATATTCCAGGTACAGTGGAGCTCCCGCCAAATCAGTTTCCTCCCAGTTTCCGTCGATGGCAGTGCCCTCGATAGGGTAGACTCGTATCGTGCTAACCACCATTCCAGTATCTGCGCCACCTTTGGGACCTGAGCCATGTGTTGTCAAGCTGTCCTGCACCTGCTTGACGTTCTGGATCCCGAGGGCCTCGAAATATTCTGTCAAGGCTTGCAGATGCCGGATATCGGCATGCGGTACCCAAGTGACATCGCCCGTCGACCATTGGACCTCAAACTTGGCCTCGGAGCCCCGCCCGATATGCGATAGGATACGGTCAACAGCCCATTCGCGGGGGTTCTCGCCGAAACCCGGTATCTGGTGATACTGGCGACCAGGAAACCGGCGGTCGTCGCTCGGGTAATGCGGGCGCAGGAGGGACGCATGGAATGCATTCACGAGTCCTCGTGCGATCATCTCATGTGGCAAGTCGAGCTTGTATGTCGCGCCCTCCACGATAACCTTGGTGATGCGGAACGGCCCGAGGAACTTTGGTGCGAGCTTTCGTGCGCGCCCCTTTGGGATGGTGAGGTTTTTAGTGGACAGGTAGACGTAGTCGCCCTCCTTGAACTTCGCAGCTCGCCGCTTTTTGTTGGCTTGTTCGGTCTGAGTGATTCGCGCGCTGATGATTGCGTCGTGTGCAGCCATTATAGCCTCCTTCATGCGAGCAGCGAACGCGCTCACACCTGGGTAAGGAGACTCGGCTTGCCAGATCAGGGACCTCGGCATCTGACCATAGTTCAAGTAGAATGGCGAAAACCCTGTTGTCTCTGACCGGGCCATGTTCATCGCGAGCTCGATTGCCGGCAGCCGCGATACCCAGTCCTTCTGGTCAACTCGGACGCATTGGCGCAGCATCTGTGTCATCGTACGGTTGGCGCGTTCCGTCGCACCGTCCGTCTGCGGATGGAAGGATGAGGAAAGCCTGAGCTCCGTTCCCAGCAACCCATGCAAGGTGCGCCAGAACGTGCTCGTGAACAGGCTGTCTCTGTCGCTGATAATTCGCTCCGGCAGCCCGTGTAGCTTGTACACATGCTCGAAGATGACTTCAGCCATTTCAGCTGCTCCGTACGTCTGCTTCGTGGGGACCAAGTGCACCATTGACGTCAGCTGATCAATTATCACACAGATCATGTCGAATTCACCCAGCCGGTTGCCTGACAGTGGTAGCGGCCCAACAAAATCAAGCGCAATGTATTGCCAAGGTCGCCGGGGTACGGGCAGCGGACGCAACATGCCCAACGGCTTCGCTGGTACTGACTTTGTCGTCGCGCAGATTCCACACGTGCGGCAGTATGCCTCTGTGTCGGATACCATTTCGGGCCACCAGACCTCGCCACGGAGTGCGTCGAGCGTTTTCCGGTACCCCAGGTGGGCAAGGATGGAGTGTGTGTGTCGGATCAAGATCTCTCGAACGCGGCGTGTGCCTGCGAGGATGTCGGGTACACAAAGAAGGTATGTCTCGCCGTGCTTCTTGTACAGCAGGCCATCTGTGTACTCGAACAGCGGGTAGTCCGATGGCGCGCTCACGATCTTCTTGAAGTAGGGATCCTCCGAGTACCGTCCTCGGAACTCGCCCGGCAGCTGCATCCCGAGGTCGCCCGCCGTGGACACGATGGTGGGTGTGTCTGGCTGGGATACAGGTTCACTCGGTGGTTGTGCAGGCACTGACGTGTTCGCAGGTGCCTGCGGCTCATTATCTGAGTCCTCTGCATCCTCCACTGTGGCTCGCGGCCTTCGTGATCTGGACGGACCTGCAGTTGGTTGTGGCTTGTCGTGAGGGGACATTTCCGCCAACCGTCCTTCGTGCATGGCACGGTATGCGCCCTCCGGGACTGGGTTCTCAGCCAAACGAGCAGAACGACGGGGTTGGAAGTCGACGATTGCTGCTGCACCGGTATACACAGGGCGCAGGATCTCTAGCCCCCGGCCCGTGTCCTCGTCGCCGTCATCGGATCCATCCCGTCCTACATATTCGGACGTCGCCCTCACAATGCCATCAGGCTCGTCGCTGTACAAACGCGACAGCGCATCTGCCAGTACGTTTGTCTCACCCGGGATGTAATGAATATCGTAGCGAAACTCATTCAGCACATCCATCCAGCGGTGCTGTCGGGGGGACAGGTTCTTTGCTTCTTCAGGTACTCGAGCGACTCATGGTCTGTGCAGATACGGAACTTCGCGCCATACAACAGGTGTCGGAATCGCTTTAAGGACTCGATGATGGCAAGGAGTTCCTGTTCATGGACAGGGTAATTTTGTTGTGCTGAATTGAACTTCCCTGACCAGAATGCAACCACCTTCGCCTTCATGACGTCGTCACCTTGGCAAATGTAACCGCTCGCCCCGGTAAGTGACGCGTCCGTGACCAAGTTGATGGCTTGTGCGCCGTCCGTGTAATCAAGTGCGGTTCGTCGGCTATTGCGCCACTTGTGAACGGTGGCTTTGACCTGCTCGAACGCACGCTGATACGTATCTGTCCAGTTCCATGGTCGCGCGGAGCTCGTAAGCTGAGCTAGGACTCCCATCGGGATCCGGATTCCCTCGCAATCTGGAGCAAGAAACCCGACCGCACCGAGAAAACTACTCAGCAGGCTCTTGTTCGTCGGAACCTTCCAGTTCTGGACCGAGTCAACCTTGTGAGGGTCCATCGCAATGCCATCCTCGTCAATCAAGTGTCCCAGCAGCCGTAGCTTCTGCGCAAAGAAGCTCATCTTGTCGGCTCCGAGGTAGAACTTGTGCTTCCGGAGGACATCGAAGACGATCCGTACGTGCTTCATATGGTCTGCGATCGTGTCCGAGTAGATGACAATGTCGTCTAGGTACACATCCATGAACACGCCGATGTATGGCGCGAAGATGTGGTTCATGACTGTTTGGTACGTGGTCGGACCATTGATATCACCTTGCTGTAGCACTAGGCTGACCATCGTGCCGTCTGGGGTCGTGAACAGTGTGCGGGAGACATGCTCAGGAACCACGCGAATCTGCTCATAAGCGTCCTTTCCGTCGATTAGGCTCCTATACTTATGCTTGACGACATTTCGCAGGATTCCCTCGATATCCGGGAGGGGTGCCGCTAACTTGTGAGTGTTTGCGTTCTGCTCGCGTTTGTCCACTACAGTCCTGATGCGTATGTCATCCTCAGCCTTGGACGGCTTCTTCAGGATCAACATTGGTGACGCATTTACTCCGGCTGCCATCTGCCATCGTCCAGATGCAAGGTATGCTTGTCTCTTTGCGGTCCACAGTGGTTTGAGTGCCTCTGGGCATTTGGACGGTCGCCATGAGTACACCTTTGACTCGTCGATCAGCGGGATTGGATGGTTGATCTCCCGTAGTGGTGGGAGCTCGGCGGTCGCTCCATCCTGGCACAGATCGGCCGCCTCCACCCTTAGCTGCTCCCGGAGCTTCTCGAGCTCATCGTCAAGCACATCGGCAGCTGCAGATGCAACAACTGCGACATCTTCGCCGCGGATATCCAGCGGAGCAGGTGAGCCTATCGAAACTCGTGGAGGATTCAGGCCGACTGCGACCTGATGCTGGAACAGGAACGGTGTCCCTAGGATCAAATCGTAGTTGTCCAAGTTAGCGACATCGAATCGACGCTTGCACTTGATCTCTTGGTAAGCAAAATCCACTGTGACTGAATGATTTATCTTTGACCGGGAGCCGTGGACAGCCAACTGCAATGCTAGCGGTTTTGCCAACACCTCAGTCTTCAGGCCGAGCTGGTCGACGAGGGTTGTCGACATAAAGTCCGCCATAGATCCCGTGTCAAGCAAAGCACGAGCGCGGTGGCCATTTACTTGTACTAATACAATCAACGGCTTAGGTATCACTCGGTTGAAGTCCTTCGGCTTCATTGCCGTTCTCTCCACCGCCGGGATCGTGCCCTCTGGTTGCCCTTGTGTATTCTTAGGCTTGCGACGACCGGCCGTACAGACAGCATTCAGCATCAGGGACATGCGACGGCGGCGGCGAGACTCACCAAGCTCAACGAAGAACCATAGTTCTTCAGCCGTCTGACCTTCGAGTATGTCTGCAGCGCATGCAGTAACATCGAACCCGGGTGCGTGGACTACATGGTGTGGCAGCACCAGCGCATCGTCAATTGCGTCCGACGTCAGCACATAGCCACCAGCATGTGGTTCTACTCGCAAGAGGCTTTGATTTGCTTGCAGTGAGGGGTAGGTGCGTTGTAGGAATTGTGCGACATGGGCTCGCAGCCAGTATAAGGCTGGGTGCGTGTTGTGCATCGTACGGCAGTCCGGGAAGCCCTGACTCCAGTCCGGCGGTGGGGGATCTTGGATCCACTGGCTCCACGCGTCCTGCATCGCTTCTGACACTGTCCACTGAGGCCTGTATAGCCGTTCATGAGTGATTTCATACGAGTCTAGGTACGATCGGGAGTACACTGCCGCTGGGAGCTGATCAGTGACCTCGACAGTCGTCTCTGTGCACCAGAATGAGAAGCGGTCCTCGGCGTTGAGTCCCGCCTCTTCAGCTTCTTCGGCATCAAAATGCGCCAGAAACTGGGCCTTAACCAGCTCGCCCTCCTTGGTCAGCACACTCCCGTCCATGCCTGCGTCTGCCAGGCTGTCGTTCTCTGTGGATAGGTGTTCCCAGTCCGAGTCCGAGTCCACCAGGTCGCGTGTGAGGGTAACGGCACCCAAGTGGATCTCAGACGTGGTGCTGCGCACCTTCTCCGCCAAATCTTCCAAGTGTGCGAAGCGGACGGACCCAGCTCCAAGACGTACATTCGGAGCCTTCGCCTTCTGCCTCTGTGGGCAGTTACGACTTATATGGCCAGGTTGCTCACACGTGAAGCATAGTGTCCCGCCCGCTAGTTCCGCCAGCCGTTCCGGCGTGTGCACAGTCTGGTGCGTCCGCGATGGTGCTTTCTTATCGCCGCCCTGCGCGGATTGTTTACCGCCATGCTGGTTCTGCCTGTCCCGCTGCTCCTTGGCCTGCCCCCTGTTCTGACCATTTGTCTGGCCTCGAGGCTGAGAAGGATTGTTCCGATAGTTTCCCTGCCCTGAGCCCGATGCTTGGTTAGGCGGCAGACCTCGCGGATCTGGCTGCTGAGGACGGTATGGTGCAGGGCCTGTGGTGCGGTTCTGAAAACGGCCCCATGTGCGGCCAGGGACCTGTCCCTCAAACTCTCGCTGTAGCTTCCGCGCCTCAATCTGCGCCTTCTCCTTTCGGACGGCATGTTTCACCAGCTTGTCCAATGCAGTGGTCTCCGGTCCGAGCCCTTTGCCAATGAGCTCGATCTGCAGGTATGGGTTGAGCCCCTGCCAGAAGACCTGCACCAGCTGAAACTCTGTGACGTCTCGGAACCGAGCAGCTAGATGTTCGAGTTCTCGGACATAGTCTCGTACGCGGGAGGTGCCTTGCTTCGCTGTCATAAGGCGACGGCGCAGCATGGCCTTGAAGTCATCTGGGAAGCAATAGTCGAATAGGCCATCGTAGACGTTCTCGAGCGTCCATTCTGAGCTGCGGTGCGCCACATGATTCATAAAGAACCGACTAGCTTTGCCACTGAGATAATTTGTCATTGTCTTCACGATCAAGCGGTCTGGGGCCCCGTTAAGTTCTGCCCATGTATTCAACTCATATTTCCAGTGATCGAACTTATCCAGGTCGGGCGTGCCATCCCACTTTGCAGGCGGTTTGAGATTTATGCGTTTGAGGAGCTTCCAAAGCTCACCCTTCTCATCCCGCTGCTTCTTCCTGTGGCGTCGCTTGGACGGCGACATGCTCCTTGGCGACTCTGGCGCGTCGCTCGGTGGATCATCTGGCATGTCGTGTGAGCCCCGATCATCATCGTCCGAGCTACTGGGGCCTGAGCTGCTGGAGTCGGATCCGTCAGATGGCACACTTCCATTTCCGCGCCCTCCACCTGACCCTCCACCGTGACCGCCACTTGTAGGATTATCGTTCCACCGGTTGTCCGGCATCTGTGATGCATCCCGCTTGTAGTCTGCTGGGGTCTGGTGTCGGCGTGGGGTCGATGTCATTGGTGACTGACGAGGCTCGGACGTTGCACGTATGCGAGGATCACCGCCCACGAACGTCTGTAAAAACTCCCTCTGTGGCACTGTGTGGGGGATGTGTTTTTGCTTCTGTTGTGAGGTATATCGGCCGTCATACCCCTCCGGGTACACCGCAGCCTCGGGCATCTCAACTGTGATTACATTTACGTCCACTTGGTCCAACTCTGCCTGCTGACGTCTGGCATCCTCGGATTCTGCCGTCGTGAGGGATGCAGCAATGGCATGTTGCAAGTCGGCTGCCTCGGCTGTCTCTGCCTGCTCAGCTACCTCGCGCCAGAAGTCATCCTCAAACGACGAGTTCGCGTCGTGGTAGACTGTGTCCGGGAGCACCGGAGCCTCACCTGACGCCGAGGGCTTAGACCATTCAGCCGGGATGGGACCTAACTGGTCTCCATTGTCGCAGAGGTCGAACCAATCATGCATGGAAGGACGAGGGGCCCTAACAACGCGCATGTATTCTAGTAGACGAGGGTCTATGTAAGTACATACAACAGTCCCATCGTCTCTGTGCCATTCGCCGATTTCCACTCCGAGTGGGTCGGGAGAGGAGCTATGCTCGGAGCAGCCATCACGGCGCTGAGAAGCCTCGTCCGGGAGGCTGCCGTCGCGGCGCTCGTTCGAAAGTTCAGGATGGCGGCCATCGCGGCGCTCGATCTCCAGGAGGCGGCCTTCGCGGCGCTCGTCCGTGTCCTCCAGGAGGCGGCCATCGCGGCACTCATCCTCACGATCACCCGCGCCCTCCGCGCGGATCTCACCCGGGAGCCGAGAAACCGTCTCGGAATCGCGTACCATCAGCGACGCATCCGGGCGTGCAGCTACAGGCTCAGGCGCCGCGCTCTGAAGCAGGCGTGGACCCCTGTGGCCCCGGTATGTCCCTGTGGGAGCCGCGCTTGCGGACTCGCCAGTCCGAACGGATTGAGCCGTGTTGCGAGTGACTCGCCGTCTGGACTGTCCCTCCATGAGCCGGCCATAGTCAGGAAGGCCCCACTTCACGCCAAGAGCCACCTCGGTAGCATCAGGGCGCAAAGGTGGGCGGCCTCCACGGATGGGCGCGGGCTCGGGATCTGAAAGAGGGAGGGTGTGGGGATCCGGGAGCTCACCTGTAGCCTCCAGTTCCAACGGCTCGCCCAGTGTTATGTCAGCGAGCAAGGGTGTGGTGGCCGCCTCGTTCGAGGTCCCCGTACCCTGGGCAGCATTCGACGTAGTCGACATGTCAGGATGCTTGCCGTAAACCGTATAAAAACCGTATACTGACAACGTGCGGGTGATCAAGCCGCAGCGTCAGCGTTCAAGATAAAGAGAAAAAAAAGATACTCAAAAAATGTGAGGCACTCGGCGCTCGTGCTCGGTCGCGTAAGTCGAGAGGTCGATGAGCAGTCGAGGAGAGCTGGGGGAGTGCACACGGGAAGAGCGTCGAGATGCGAGATGAGTAGGAGTGGTCTCGATATCTCGGATGCTGGGGCGTCCGGGCCCAGAGGTACAGAGGTATATACACGGGAGACGGAACACCAGTGTCAACTGTAAGCCAGAGATAGACTAGATATGTAAGCAGATAGGGATCGGAATGGTACGGGTGTGGAAGGGGGAAGAGGAACACAAGGGAAAGACAGGAAGCGGACGGGCGTCCGCAACGATACTAGAATAGGAAGTCGGCGCGGCCAGGTCCGACTACCAGGAAAGGAAGGGGAGGAGGAGGAGGAAGCGCTGGCCCCCTTACAGCCTGTCGCAATCCGCAAGACTCACACGTCGCACGCTCCCTCGCCAACTCACGCTGAATGCGCTACCCCTCCCTCGGGGGTCTCAACTGGCCGTCGACGTGTTTGCTAGCCGCAACACACAACTGCCCTCAGTCCTGCGAGCCCATTCGACGGACGTGTGGTAGGAGAGCGACATCGCGCCACGGCGTGCATCGCCTGACACGTCGTCAAGGACCCGCACACAGACTTCTCTGATCGCGAGCGCAAAGATGGCCCGCTCACCAAGTGTACCTGACACTCACCGTCGCGGAGCCTCCCGACCGCTTCAGCTGCCTGCCTGCACGCTGGTAAGTCCCATTCCATCGCCAGTTCTCCGCCACGACCTCACCTCCGTTCTCAGCTCGAGGTTCGACCTTGCCAGCATCCGGAAACAGCGAACCGTGCCGACGCTGGCAGCACGAGGTGAGCTCTGACACCCATGCACGTCCCCTTCCCCCACTCACCCTGCATCCTGCAACTCAGTGGTTCTTGCTAGGCCCTGGCTGCTCACGCACCTGTCCGCGCCGTCCGAGCGCGGCTCGTGTGGCCAGATGACAGCTCGCGATCAGCTGCCTCCCTCTCGGACTTTCCCGCCACGCGACAGCGGGCGACTTTGCGCAAGACGCGAGACACAGAGCTCGCCCCGAGCTCGGGCTTGTGGGCGGGCTCACGGCGATGGATGCTGTCTCCCGTCCTCGTCATTTTCCAGCCGTCCTCCTTGTCCAGCGCGCACGCCCGTCCCATGAAGTGCCGCCCTTCGCACGGAGCTATCCTGGATGCAGCTGAGCAGGCGAAGACTGTTGGCGGCCGAGGGGGCCTGGTCGCTGCGGAAACGCACCTTTGCATCCCAGAGGCTCAAGCGCACAAACATTAGGCTGTTGCGAGGTAAGCACTGCGGCTACAGTGGATGCGGGGCGGGACACTCACTCAATTTCTTGCAGCACGTCGCCCCGGACGGCAAGAAAACCCGGTGCGCTGCTTGCTTCAACCAATGTCGGGGCCACGTGGTCGCGCGATCTCCCGCCCCTCGCCCAGGCCTAGCCGCACCTACCACTGGCGACGTCCGATGACGAGCTCCATCTTCTGCTGGCCGCACCCCTCAGATCCCTCGCCCAACTCTCTGTCCTGGCCCGCCACCCGCGTCCAGCTCGTGCCTCCAAGACGGCTCTTCCGGCTGCGGGTCCATGGTTGGGTGTTGCTCGCCTCCCACGACGGAGGGCGAGCGCACGGGGCCGGTCTCATGCAAGGCAAGTCGCGCAGATCGATGATACGCGGTCGGACGGACACTCACCCGCTGTTTTCATGCAGCGCCCCGCCCTCGGAGGTCAACAAGTCCGGCGCACCTGCGTAGTTCACGGGACGTCGCGCGCGCTCACGTGGACGCGCGATCTCCCGCTGCTGGCCCGTGCACGCCAGCACCGAGTGCCCCAAGTCGCGCTCGAGGGACCATTCGAGGCAGCCACAGCCGCTGCTACTGGCCACGCTGCTGTCCCTCTCCTCTGTCTGCCTGCCGGCGCGACCGTCCCGGCTCCCGCTCCGTCGCTGTCGGCCTGCGTGCAGAGCGTCGAACCTCGAAGGTCGACTTGTGTCGCAGGACCCGACTGGCTCTGGCTGCCCTCGGCTGTCCGGGCCTTGGATGCCGTCGCCGGATCCGGTGCTTCCCTCTCCGCGAATTGGCCGCGGACGGTGCGCGAGAGCCTGTCCGCCATCGCTGCAGGTGAGCCCCGCGCGTGAGAGCTTACCACGCACCTGTGCTTAACCAACGTTTTTCATGTCAGCTTGTTGGGAGCACTGCGCACCGTCACGGCACCCCAAGCATACAAGACGGGGTGAGAAAGCTCTCGCAGGGGCATGCGCGGAAGGCGTCGCACAAGAACTGTCAAGAGACACTCACGTCATGTTGATCGCGATGCGCGAGTCGCTCAGGTACGCGCTGCGCGCGAGAATATGCCACGTACCTGTGTTTAACCAAAGTTTCTCGTATTAGCGTACTAGACATCGTAGGACCGTCAATTGTCCGCAATTCACATGCCCCGTGGATGTGCGGCCCAGATCAGTGTCGCGTACATGGCTTCCCAACAGCGCACACAGTCCCCGGGCAGGCGTCGGCACACAATACGGACGTCGCACACGGTCAAGGGACACTTACCTGAAGCTCTCGCACCGCAGTAAGACCGAGCGGTTCCCCTCCAGAGCGAGGCCGTCCTCCGTGGCCAGGTGAGTGGTGACGTTTGCGTGGCACGAAAGCGAGCGGCTGCTGACGAGAGGCTTGCCCAGATGCGACCGCAAGAGAACACAGAGGAGGCGTAGAGTAGCCAGAGTAGCTGTACACAGCGTTCGAATGAGTTGTAGCCACCGGGGGTGCCCTAGACAGCTGCAGTACGCACATCTGGTTTCCACTGTTGTACAACAACATACCATTACTGTGGTGCAAACTCTATGCTTATGATGGCCATGTTGTAACTTGTTACAGGAGTGGGCCATTGTTACTTGTAATACTGTGGCCAGTTGTTGTTACATCTGGTGGCAAAGATAACTGATTAGACAGGTAATCTAATCCTAGATAAGAACGACTTTTTGATCTCCTGGCTTATCAGTAATCTTGCCTACTGATCTAATCTGCAATCCGCTTTAGGGCGCTTTTTTGATCTTTTGGCTAATCAAGCTGTGCTGGGTTGATCTAATCTAATGCACCTTTGATCAGGTCGATCTAATGGGCGCTTTTGGGCGCTTTTTTGATGATCTGGCTTCCTCAAATGGCAGTTGGTGGGCTGGGGCAGGTGGGGCACCAGGATGGGGTACCTCCTGGGTCCATTGTGGGCTCAATACTGCAGCTATTGACTTGATTTCTTTTTGCAGTATGTACATATAGATAGGGAGCATCCATTCGACCAGACAGCAAAGCAATACACCTACTACAGCTGTTTATATAGCCTATACAGTAGTGGGGAGGAGAAGTGCTGTATCTTGGCATTTCTTGGGGCAATCCCTTTGTTGTTTTTGCATATAGTAGGTATTAGTAGTGGTATATTGGGTATGTGGTTTGTTTTGGCAGCCAGTACCTAGTACTATTTATAGGAGCCTGCACTATTCAGCCCCTAGGCACTTTGCAGGCCAATATCTTGGGGGCTAGTAGGGCTATCACCAAGCCCTTGGTATCGTTAGAAAGGCCTGATTGAGGCTTTCTAATGATATATCATACACCCAAATCCATGCACTTCCACTGACCCTCTCCTCCCCCTCCCCCCACATTGATCCCCTTATACCACAGCCCCCCATGGTCCGATTGCCTTGAAATTTTATACACATGTTAAACTATATGCCTGGCATATATGTACCAACTTGCAGCCTGTGAATCACCCTACTCCTTCCGATATCCTATTTCTGCCATAGCACAATACTTGAATACTGTTTCCCCTATAGCTCTCTACCACCTTCATCAAATACCAAGATCTCTTTTGTTCTATATTTGTGTACTATACCACTATCCAGATCGCCCATTGCATTCCTTATCAGAGCATGGGATCCCTTATGCTATTCTTATCAGTGTTTGCACACTAATACCCCTACTGTATTGGATCAGGGAAATACCATACAGATCAGATACCACCATTGGATAGAGGCCAATTACCGCTTTCCAACACATTTTAGATCATGAGATTTGGCCAAGAACTGAGGGAGATATGGGGGGAGGAGTGGTTGGAGGGTACTTGAGACTGGGTGGAACAGAGCTATGCACCAATTTCCGAAGGAAACCTCCTGTCCAATGCATCCCAAATGGTGCATCCAGTACTCCTCCCCCCATATCTCCCTCAGTTCTTGGCCAAAATCTCATGATCTAAAATGTGTTGGAAAGCGGTAATTGGCCTCTATCCAATGGTGGTATCTGATCTGTATGGTATTTCCCTGATCCAATACAGTAGGGGTATTAGTGTGCAAACACTGATAAGAATAGCATAAGGGATCCCATGCTCTGATAAGGAATGCAATGGGCGATCTGGATAGTGGTATAGTACACAAATATAGAACAAAAGAGATCTTGGTATTTGATGAAGGTGGTAGAGAGCTATAGGGGAAACAGTATTCAAGTATTGTGCTATGGCAGAAATAGGATATCGGAAGGAGTAGGGTGATTCACAGGCTGCAAGTTGGTACATATATGCCAGGCATATAGTTTAACATGTGTATAAAATTTCAAGGCAATCGGACCATGGGGGGCTGTGGTATAAGGGGATCAATGTGGGGGGAGGGGGGAGGAGAGGGTCAGTGAAAGTGCATGGATTTGGGTGTATGATATATCATTAGAAAGCCCTCAATCAGGCCTTTCTAACGATACCAAGGGCTTGGTGATAGCCCTACTAGCCCCCAAGATATTGGCCTGCAAAGTGCCTAGGGGCTGAATAGTGCAGGCTCCCTATAAATAGTACTAGGTACTGCTGCCCAAAACAAACCACATACCCAATATACCACTACTAATACCTACTATATGCAAAAACAACAAAGGGGATTGCCCAAGAAATGCCCAAGATACAGCACCTTCTCCTCCCCACTACTGTATAGGCTATATAAACAGCTGTAGTAGGTGTATTGCTTTGCTGTCTGGTCGAATGGATGCTCCCTATCTATATGTACATACTGCAAAAAGAATCAAGTCAATAGCTGCAGTATTGAGCCCACAATGGACCCAGGAGGTACCCCATCCTGGTGCCCCACCTGCCCCCAGCCACCAACTGCCATTTGAGGAAGCCAGATCATCAAAAAAGCGCCCAAAAGCGCCCATTAGATCGACCTGATCAAAGGTGCATTAGATTAGATCAACCCAGCACAGCTTGATTAGCCAAAAGATCAAAAAAGCGCCCTAAAGCGGATTGCAGATTAGATCAGTAGGCAAGATTACTGATAAGCCAGGAGATCAAAAAGTCGTTCTTATCTAGGATTAGATTACCTGTCTAATCAGTTATCTTTGCCACCAGATGTAACAACAACTGGCCACAGTATTACAAGTAACAATGGCCCACTCCTGTAACAAGTTACAACATGGCCATCATAAGCATAGAGTTTGCACCACAGTAATGGTATGTTGTTGTACAACAGTGGAAACCAGATGTGCAGTACGTCGGAGGAGCGAGGTGGCAGGAGACAAGTCGAGTTAGCGCCCCCGGTGTCCGGACGCGGAACTTGGGGTTAGCAGGCGCTCGCGGCACTCGACCTCCCCCTCCCACCAACGTCCGAGTGCTCTCTGCACTATACTACCGTTTTTGCTCTCCTCAAATCTGTGTGTATGTACGATTTTACGCCCCCTTGGAGCCAGTAAATAGCCCGAGTATGTGCTTACTTTACCCTCAGTACCTCGCCCGCATTTCGCTGTAGCACCGGATTCCTGCTCTTGTGCTCCCTGCGTCCATGACGACCGCACGACGCCTCTCCAGTCGAGCAGGACGCCATTGAAGCCCCCTCTCCATCTCGCCAGCCCGTCTCCCTCCATGTCTCCCTCCTCCCCCATGTCGCCCACCTCCCACCATGTCTGATACTTCCCTCCATGTTCGATGCTTCCTTCAATGTCTTATGCTTCCCTCCATGTCCCCCAGAGTCACGGCCTTCCACCGGTCGTTTCCCGCCTCCGAACAAGGCGGACCCACGCTGCCCCGCAGGAGAAGCCCGGGCACGGCCCGCAGCGGGACGCGGACTGCACCCGCGGCGGACACGTCGCTCGATCGACAGCGCAAGTGCATACAGCCAGGGGCAGCACGACGCCAGCACCCACCGCCAGCTCGGCTTCCCGCGTCGTCGACGGCTGGCGCGTCTACCCCGCACGCTTCTGCCGCATGTGAGGCTGTGTGCCGCAGTCTTGCACCACTTCCCTTTCCACCATCTCTGAGCTCGTCATACTCGCCATTTTCGCCCTTCTTCGCCATGGACAGTCCCAGAACTGCGTTCGGTATGGTGCGCCTCCGAGAGGCATCTCGGCTTGCCGCGCGCTGATGGGAATTCACCGCCCTGAAATGCCCGAGCCGGGAGGGAAATTTGCATCGTGGCATCATCTCCGAGTCCGGCACTAGGCATGCCCGCCTTCACGTTTACGACGACGAACAGCCCACAGAATCCCAGGTGTGTACACTGAAATCGGCAGACTTTGCCTGGATATCCGCCTCTGACGGCTGGCCAGCGCAGGACGTCCCGATAGCTGCCGCGCGGTTGGTCAAGGCCGTGCCGCCTCGTGGTCGCCGTCTGGTGCACTCCCCGTTCTCGGGCTATAGACTTGTCGTCCCCAGGCTTATATCTACCCCGCAGACTGCTGCTGGTGATTCTTAACTTGCCCTCGATCTCCCCTTGGTCGCTTGTAACTTATGCGCGCACTCTATCCGGCGGAGCTGCTCGTGATACTGGCTTTCTTTCTTATAACTCTCTCGGTATCAGACGTGTCAGCGCAGACTACGCTGCAAGGGAACGACTGTACGGCGGCAGGGGCGTACACGCTCTGTCAGAACTTGTGGGGTGCAGGTGAGTGTTCTTCCCAGTCTGCTCCGGAACTACTGGGATGAACCACGGACCGTCTTCTCAAGACACTGGAACTGGGTCGCAGACGACCACCTTGCATTCGGCGAACGGGAACTCGGTCTCATGGGAGACGAGTTACACATGGGCGAATAACCCCGACAATGTCAAGAGCTGTGAGTTTTCCTTTTCGTTGCGTTCTCGACAACCCATTCAACGCCCCGAGGAAGACCCCAACGTCGGCCATAACACTGCCAAGGGTATGCAGCTGCAAGAGATCGCCTCTGCGCCGACGAGCTGGCAATGGTATTACCAGTCTGCGTCTAATGATCTGAGGGCGGACATGTCGTACGACATATGGACCGGTGTGCCTCAGTCGGGCGATGTAGCCTCGGCAGCGTCTTCATACGAGATGTAAGTGTCCACTTACATTCCTTCCCATTCATGACCCTCCTGACATATTTTACCCAGCATGATATGGCTCTCCAACCGCGGCGGGTAGGCTTGGACCGTTGCATCTCACTAACTGAATGCCTGACGACTTGTGGCAGGGTCGGAGGCATCGGGAACCTCGTTGCTCCGAACATCCAAGTCGGCGGGCACACTTGGAACCTGAAGCACGGCCCGAACAGCAACTGGGACGTTTTCTCGTTCATCACCGCCGAGGGCGACATCACCAACTTCAACTCCGATCTGAGCGCCTTCTTCCGTGCGTTGCATCCCGTGTACCATATGTCCCCCCGCACATCGCCTAACAGAGTACCATGACACAGAGTATCTCGTCAACAGTCAGGGCGTTGCCAAGACGCAGTACTTGCACGCGATTCAGACCGGGACAGAGCCGTTCACGGGCAGCGCCGACCTCGTTATCTCCAACTTCAGCGTCGACGTCTCCATCGTGGGCGCCGGCACGTCCACCTCTCCGTCATCGTCATCTCACAGCACAATTTCTACTACCACCCATTCCTCTGGTACTCCTAGCCAGAGTGCCATTTCCAGCAGCGTGGGTTCAGTCACTTCTGCTTCTGTCGGTGCAAAGAGCACCAGCGGCGCGTCATCACCGCAGACAAGTGGTTTCGGGGCGGTCTCGAACCCTGGAGTTCGGGATGCCGGGCCCCAGCAATGCCGCTTGCGGCTGAACCCATCCGGCACGCTTCGGAGGAGAACTGTTTTCCAGCGGCTGTTCCGCTGGTGAATGTGCAGGCCACTTCGACTTCAAGTCTTATACTTTTTACGAGGGAAGCATGGCCTGTAGTCGTGCTTTCACTCCGGGTGTCCAACCCGACAGCGATTGTAACTTTATTGTATGGTACTATTTGTTGGTTGACTGTATTCTCAGAACAGGATTTTGGTTGTCAATCGGTGGGACATCTTTTCGCGTACCTAGCAGGCATCCAGGAAGTACGAAGCTTATCTACTCCTCCGAAGCCCGAGCTTGAGCCGTCTCTCGCTGCGCCACGGGGCCGACACGCGCGAAGATCCAGATGCGCCAGTACACGACATCCAACGTCGGCTCGTTGCCATACGTCTGGATTGTCTTCTGGAACCCCTTGCCCGACCGCACTCTCGGAGGATCTGTCACCCAAAACACCGGCGTCGCATCGTCGTCACGGGACCACGGGAAGGCGTGTGCAAGCTCGTATTCGTAGTCGTCCTCATCCTCGTCCTCTTCTTCATCTTCGTCCTCATCCTCGTCCTCATCCTCTTCTTCATCTTCGTCATCCTGGTCTTCGTCGCTGTCGTTGTCATCATCATCCTCGTCATGCTCCTTACCTTCGCTCTCCGCCTCATCTTTGTCTTGTTCCTTCTCCGCCATCGCCTCTGCGCTGTCCTTGTTCGTCTTCGACTTCGCTTCGTCCTTGTTCGCCTCCGCCTCCCCTTTGGTTCCCGCCTCTGCCTCCGCCTTGGCCTCCGCTTCTGCCTTAGCCTTCGCCCTCTCCGCCGCCCTGGCCTCCAGCCTCACCTTCGCCTCCGCCCTGGCCTTCTCCCTCTTAATCGCCCTCGCCATGAGCACCACTGCGTCCTGCAAGAGCTCCCCACCTTCCCCCTGTAGAACCTCGACCGCCGACTCCTCGATCATGTGATCAACATGCGGCAGCGGCAGCACTCTGTCCGCCATCACGTACCCCATCGTGCGGTCCCACTTGCTCCAGTGCGCCTCGTACAGCACCCTCAGTCCGGCGTCGAGCCCGCTCCCACGCAGCGCCCGCAGCATCACCCCGTCCGTCGCCTTCAGCCGGCCTTCGAGCGCACGGAGCGCTGCGCGGGCGGTCTCTCTCGCTTCCTCCGTGTCGCGGCGCCGCATGTACCTCCCCTCAGACTCGGAGGCCGTCGCAAGCGGGTACTGGTGCCGCAGCCCAAACATCAGGTTCCCGCCGTCGGGCAGGAAGGAGGGGTCTGCGAGGACAGCGCGCAGCGCGTCGGTAAAGGATTGCTCGTTTGTCGAGATCTGTCTGGGGACTGGCACGCCGAGGGTGGGGAGGAGGGCTCGGAGGGGGATGCGGTGACAGCGTAGAAGAGGTTGTAGGTGATCGACACGCGGTGCCCGGAGGTGACGGGCATGACCTCGTGCTCGACGTCTCTGAAGAACGCGACGTACGCGATCGATGGCTGCTCCTGCTGTGCGAGCAGGGCAGATGAGTCGAAGGTCCACTCTAGCATCCTTCCATTCCCATCCCCAGTGGCGCGGAGCTTGAGCGCGCCTCCCTCGTGCGGGGTGGGGAAGACGATGACGAGGGAGCCGAACATGAGCTCGCTGCGGGGTGTGTCAACGTGGGCCTTGAAGAACGCGTCTTTGCCTGTATCGCAGCGCCTATTATCAGTGAAGCACCTAGGGAAGACCAGTGTTTGGGAACGCACCGTAAACGTTCAACTTGTAAAGTTCGATGTTGAGGTTTTCGGATGTGACCCACGTAGGGCTTTCGACCAGGAGCTCGGTGCGGATGACGTCCACCAGGCTCGAGCTGCGGGCATCGAACCCAATCGCGAAGTCCTTGTTGTCGAGCTTGCCCGCCTTGCGGTACGTCTCATCGTACACGTCTTCGCCAGCAACACCGAACGTGGCCGGGGCACACGTCTCTGCGAGATGCTGCAGCTGGGCCGTGGATGACGCGGAGAGGTTGATGCGGCTAACATTGATGTAAACACGTGGATGGGGATGACGACCTGTGAGCTGGACTGCAGGTGAGAACACTCACTGAGCGTCGCCCTCCGTGCCGTAGAAGAGCGTGAAGTCGCTGTTGGGCAGCGCTAAGGTCCCCTGGCAGTATGGGGGCCTTGCGGCGATCTTCCACCTGAGCCATCGGAGCAGCTCAGGCTGGCGAGGTGGATCTTGTGCATCTCGATTGGCGTTTGACATGATGAAAGAGGGAGGAGGTATCAGGAGCGGTAGATTCTACTGGGGCTCTTCCCGAGTGGACTGCGGAGGACGTGGGTGGTATTGGTATAAAAGATGACGGGGAGCTGAGATGGTGGTGTCGCTAGGAGGGATCCATAGGTTTATATATACTAGACGGACATGCCGCCTTCTCCACGCCCTCTCCTGCACTGACAGATTCAGCTATCCGAGTCCGAAATGGTCTTTACCGATGAATCATTTCGAGTCACTGCGCCAAGGGAAGGAGGTTAGCATCTTCCGTAGTAGGAAACATTTACCCGTTAGGTGATCAGGCCTCCCATGTAGATCGCCTCGAGTTTTGGACCAAGATTTTCATTACGTAGGTATCGGCCTTGAGGCAAGGTACATTCTTCCAGGGACAAAGCCATGATGAGGGCTAACAGCGTCGGCCGAGGTGCTGTCATGACGGTAGTGGTCGTGAACAAAGACAATTTACATTTACTTTTTTTCAAGCGCACGCACCCTACGTCCAGTCTCCCCAAAATGCTGACGGGGGTCATTTAAAAAGCTAGAGCTTGCTGGACCGTCTGGACGTCGAATATGGTAATATTTAGAAGCCCGCTTAGCGAAGTTGCCATCGATATCCGATACCGTATACTGACGTGCGGCTCCTTCTTCGAGGTGTGCGCGGCCCCATACCCACTCGAGAAGCAGGGTAAGACCGCGCAGCACGTTTTGAGACGTCTACGACACCCGCGTTTAATTGTCAACTTGTCTCGAGACACAGGGATTCCAGACTATGTGAGTTAGGTATCTACGCCTGAGCCACCATGGTCGCTCGCTGCCCCGCGGGCCCGACTCGTGCCAATATCCAGATCTTCCAGTACACGACATCCAACGTCGGTTCGTTCCCATACGTCTGGATTGTCTTCTGGAATGGCTTCGCGCCCGTCCGCCGAAGCGGGTGGTCAGTCACCCAGTACACGGATGTTGCATCGTCCTGCTTGTCCCGGTAACTCGAGAGCTCGCGGCGTGCCTTCTTCGCCAGCCGCTCCGCGAGGAGCACCGCGTCCTCGACGAGCTCGCCGCCCACAGCCACGAGGTACTCCGCCGCCCCCTTCTGCACCATGCTCCCTGTGCCGGGGAGCGGGAGCACGCGATCCGCCATAACGTAGCTATGGCATGAGGTCCACTGGCTCCAGCGCGCCTCGTACAGGATCCTGAGCGACGCGTCGAGCGCATTCTCGCGGAGCACCTTGAGCATCACGCCATCCGATGCCTTTAGGCGCGGCTCGAGAGCGCGGAGGGCCGCCTTGGCGGCCTCCTTTTCCTTGTTGTCGCCCGACTTGTAAGACGTCGCCAGCGGGTACTGGTGCCTGAGGCCAAACATCAGGTTCCCGCCGGTCGTCAAGAAGGACGGGTCCTGGAGGGCGGCTTGCAGAGCTGCCTGGAACGATTGCTCGTTCGTTGAGATCTGGTTGAGCTCGGTGGAGGGCTCGTAGGGACTACAACGGAGTTTACAAACTGCAGGCCTAATAGGCCTTGCAGCTTTGAGGGCCACCTTCCCGCTGCATACAGTGGCGCACGCTGTGTCGTGCCACGAGATGAACTTGGGTCTCGAACCGAGTGGAACGTCGCCGGACCGTTCCTGATCGATGACCGACGTCCTGCGGCGAGGACGCGCACCTCCACCCCTTGCTAAATACTCACTATGACCTGCGCCTTGCATCCGTGTCGCATTCGCTGCCCCTTCGTGGCGGAACCCTGAGGGCGCAGCGAACGCGACTCCTTAACTACCTCCAGACTCGCTGGGTTCAGCGCGCAACATCGACGACGTCGATCTTGACGAGCTTGACACCTGTCAGTGTTGTGGATCGAGGAAGAGCGCTTGTGGCGGACCTTGTGGCAGACCTCGTCCTATTTTGGACAGCGGGACAGAGAGCGGGTCCCCAGGTCTCAGCGGTTTGCGGCGTCCGTAGCTTCAGGATGTCATGGTGGCACCATCGCGAGCACACACTGAACATCACGGTTACCAGTATGGGTGGCTGGGTGGCAGAACACTGGAGGGGTGGAACGCTGCGAGCGGAAAAGATCAAAATTGGGTAAGGGACATGATTACAATGGCGTACAGCGGATCGGGATGATCTGGGACATATGTGGCGGGGAAAGGTGGCCTTCAAAGCTGCAAGGCCTATTAGGCCTGCAGTTTGTAAACTCCGTTGTAGGTCCCTCAGGGCTCGGGCTCGCTGACGGCGTAGTAGAGGTTGTACGTGATCGTCACGCGGTGTCCAGAGGTGACGGGCATGACCTCGTGCTCGACGTCGCTGAAGAACGCGACGTAGGCGATCGACGGCCTCTCCTGTCCTGCTAGCAAGGCGGACGAGTCGAACGTCCACTCGAGGGTATCGCCTTCATAGCGGAGTTTGAGTGCGCCTCCCTCGTGCGCAGTGGGGAAGACGATGACGAGCGAGCCGAACATAAGATCGCTGCGAGGTGTGTCGACGTGTGCCTTGAAAAAGGCATCCTTCCCTGGATTGAAGTCCCCGCCCTGAGTGCCGTGGAGCGAAGAACAACATCAGGGACGCACCGTAAACGTTCAGCTTGTAGAGTTCCATCTTGAGGTCCTTGGACTCAATTCGCATGGGATTTTCGAGAAGCAGTTCAGTGCGGATGGCGTCCACCAGGCTTGAGCCACGCGCATCGAATGCGATGGCAAAGTCTTTGTTGTCGAGCTTGCCTGCTTTACGATACGTTTCGTCGTACACATCCTCACCAGCGACGCCGAACGTGGCCGGGGCGCACGTGTCTGCTAGATGTTGTAAATCCACAGCAGATGCGGTGGAGAGGTTGATGCAACTTGTCATGGAGGAGGAGGGGTATATGAGAGGGGTCGTCGTATCTTGATGACGGCGATGAATCACTCACTGAGCATTTCCTTCTGACTTATAGAAAAGGGTGAAATCGGTGTTGGGCAAGGTCAGGGTGCCTTGGCAGTAAGGCGGTTTCGCAACGATGCTGGACTTCATGTATTTGAGGTGCTTGGGCCAGTGAAGTGGCGGCTCTGCATTTTTGTCCTGCTTGCGCTTCGCCATTACGAGACTGGGGGATGTGTTGGCAAAGAGGATGACTGGGGGCCCGGAGAGTATCGGCGACCTGGTTGGAGTTTCGCATCGTGCTTCGGCATTTAATGGAGGGCAGCATCACGAACCCTTCAACGTGGCCATGCTAGCGAAGTCATCCTGAGTCATAGATATTAAACCAATTGTTGCACAAGAAAGGCAACACCTACCAAGTCGGTAACCGTCTGTTACCGTTCGGCCGCTACATAGAGCCTAATGGATACGTAATGGATCTGCATGCCGGCGCAATGCTTGTTTCTCATTATGCATTCTTCCGCAATATTTCAAATAAAGATGAAGAGGACTCCCAGTGTATGTCAACGTTCTCAAGACAGTCCATGAAGTGCTGGGCAAGTGGTGGTCAACATGGCCTTAGTGAAGAAAGAAAAAATAGGCGATATCAGTCGAGGGTGGCCAAGCTTCAAGCCAAGTTGGAGTCGGATAACAATCCGATCTCCGATCCTATGATGTCGATTAGCGATGATGAGCGCCTAGATCTCACTGGGTGTTCAAACTGTGTTCAAGTTCACCACTTTCAAGCTCCAAGCTTCAAGGCTCGCCGGTATTTCAGGACGACCTTGCACACACGACGTTCGGCATCATGGGACTCAACTCACCGTTGGTGGGCTTGTGGTCCATTTTTGTAGGGACAGCTGACTACGGCTGACCGGATTACTCATCTACAGTGTCTAGAGCTCAAGGCGCGACGTACGGGCCGTCCACTGGGAAAACGTAGCTTCCACATGACACACTCGTCGACCAGCTGCGGGAGCGAGGATTATCCCATTCCATCGTCGATTTTATCTTGTCCCTTCAACATCACCCTCGCACTCATACAAATTTCTCCACTCAGCGGGACTCTGCTAGGATGTACACCACTGCGTCCATGATCTTCAAGGCCCTTGCCGACGCAGGCGTCACGCATGCGTTCGTGAACTGGGGCAACGACCACCCCGCCTTCTTGGAAGATCTCGAGCGCGAGCGAGTGGAGCACGGCAATACTCCCGTAGAGATCATCACCTGCCCGCACGAGATGGTCGCGCTTAGCGCAGCCCAGGGTTACGCCCAGGTAACTGGAAAGCCTGCAGCGGTTATTGTGCATGTCGACGTCGGAACACAGGTTCGCTCCAGGAAGCCCTTCATTTGGTCGGCCACGTTCGCTGATTAGGTTATCATCGATACCAGGGACTCGGGGGTGCGGTCCACAACGTCGATCGCGGACACACTCCGGTTCTTATCTTCGCCGGCCATGCTCCTCATTCATCGGACAAACGGCTGAAGGGCACGAAGAACGAGTGGCCGATGTGGCACCAAGGTTATTTTTGAAATCGTGTTGTTTGCGTTCTTCGAGTTGCGTCTCACAGATGGCCACAGATGTTCCTGATCAGCCGTCGATCGTACGGCAATACATGCGGTACACTGCGCAGATACAGAGTGGGAAGAACGCCAGACAGATGGTACTGCGTGCTCTGCAAATGTTTGTCAACTCACAGCAACTCCAACTAGGCTCTATACTAACTCCTTTTCAGCGCGAAAAGCCATCCGAAAGGCCCCGTGTACCTTTGGGCCCGTCGTGAGACTACCGAGGAGGAGGTCGACGAATCGATCTTCAACGAGAAGGTTGAATTCTCGAAGTGGCCATCAGTTCAAGCTGGAGGACTCCCAGACTCAGGTATTAATCTCTCTCTGTCACTGACATTCGCCCCCAGCCGCTGAAAGTCGCCATCCCAGCCTTAAAGACGATAGTAGAAGCGCTCCTCACCGCCCAGTTCCCCCTCATCATCACTGCGAACGCCGGGCGGAACCCTGCGACCGTCCCGCTCCTCGCGCAGCTCTCGACCCTCCT
>CM035308.1:3666937-3721360 GCA_002900995.3 Ganoderma boninense | reverse complement strand
CAAAAATGGTACACTAGGAGGCCGTTGAGAACACTGAAGCTCTCCAGGAAGTAGACAAGCGTGGGGACAAGGGGAAAGTCAGGCTGAAGTTATATAAGTCACGGAATTGACGGGTACTGGTATTTTCCAAGACCGTGACACAAGTATCGCTGCTGGGGAGCCTTAAAGCAACAACCGAAACCAACGGAAGTTAACAGGGGCACGGATATATTTGTGCTACGGTAGCTCATGACGAGAGCTCGGAGTCAATCCAAGGTCCCAGTCTTACATGATGCCGCAGCATCAGCACAGTTGCCGGTGAGCGTTTTATAGCGCCATTCTCATCGTCCGATTCCATTTTTAGCCACTTCGAAGTCCTCTTCGCTGAACAAAATTCGTGACTGAGATGCCGCCGTAAGGCAACTTTCCTGCTGGCTTACGAGTTGACTCGTGCTGCAGGAGGTTGGATTCGGAGCCAATGTCTTTCCACTTCATATATGACGACCTCAAGTTCCACTCACATCACCACCTCGCATCTACCCAACTTTTTCTTCCACATTCTCCACACACATATCTTCAAGTTTCATTATGGTCATAGCGAACGTTCAACATGACATCGAACAGAAGGCGTTTCGTCAGCCTGAGCAACTTCAGCATATCAAGTCCAGCATCGTCGCAAAGCCTCCATACTGCCAAGGCACCCTCGCCTTGCCACAAAACGACTTTAAACTCTTCTATGGCAAGGAGGGAAATGCGCGGTGAGCGGTATATTCTGTGGGACATGAGTTTTATACTCATATATGGGACCGTCTGTCAAGGCGTATCAATCTCTCTCGTGCATCTGCTGTCGAGCTGCAATATCTAGCAGACGCGTGTGCTCCAGCCACGTTCGGCATCGGTGGACAAAAGATCCATGATAAGACGTACCGCAAGGCAGGCAAGCTCGACTGCGAGGACTTCGCGACTACGTTCGATGCGAGCCGGTCGGGCTTAGTCGACGTCATCCGCACCGAACTTCTGGTTGAGAACCCAAAGAAGGTTAAATCCGAAGATGTCAACATCGAGCTCTACAAATTGAATGTTTATGGTCCGTTCACAGATACCATTCCTATTATTGATGGCTGATGGCAGGCATCGAAACACAGGGAAGGACGCGTTTTTCAAAGCACATGTCGACACCCCACGCAGCGAGCTCATGTTCGGTTCTCTCGTCATTGTCTTTCCAACCCCACATGAAGGGGGTGCTCTCAAGCTCCGACGCGCCGCTGGAAATGGGGAGGGAGAAACGTCCGAGTGGACGTTCGACTCGTCTGCCCTGCTCGCACAACAGGAGCACCCATCCATCGCCTACGTCGCTTTCTTCAGCGACGTTGAACATGAAGTGATGCCAGTGACCTCAGGGCACCGCGCCACGATCACATACAACCTCTACTACGTCCCCGACGAGGACAAGCTGCCGGAAAAGCTCACCCCGATTTCCACGAATGAACAGTCGTTCAGAAGCGCTCTCCAAGCCGCCTTGGAGGATCAGTCCTTCCTCCCGACAGGTGGAAACCTGATGTTCGGCCTCAAGCACCAGTACCCGCTCGCAACGTACTGCTGTGAGCCGTACGGTCCCCCGAGACGAGGCGGCCCGGGCCGAGAAGGCGCAGGCCATGGAGGCGGCCAAGACGGCCCTGCGGGCACTCGAGCCGCGCCTCAAAGCTTCGGACGGCGTCATACTCAAGGTACTCCGTGAGTGCGCACTCGACGCGTCGCTCAAGATCATCCACGAAGCATCCGACGGAGATAACCCTGACAAGGTAGATAGCTACGTGATGGCGGAGAGTGTGCTGCCTATGCCTACGACGCGGTATGGTATCGGTATGTACGCCTGTGAGTACATGGCCGAGCAGGGTGGCCAGCTCGTTGAGGACGCGCTAGTCTTCATGGAGCGGCAGGCCAAGCACGGCCAGACCGAGTGGTATCGACGGGAGACTCACGGCATGCCAGTGTACTGGGTGGACGACCCGCGCTTGCGGTTGGGAAAGGGCTTCAAGGAGAAGTTCGCGACATACGGAAACGAGTCAGCACTTGGCGTCGTGTACTGGAGTGTCTGGGTTTTTGTGCGCGTTGGGCCCGCTGGGCAGCGAGAGACGGCTACGCTTCATATGTTTTGACTCCTTCTAGGTAGGACGCTTCCAGTTCTCAAAAAGATGTGTCCATAGCATTTGTCAGTTGCAGAATAAAATAGAGTACTTACTCTCTCTACACTGTTTCGAGTCGGGTACCGTGCCGCCGCAAGCTTAAAGAAAAATTCAATGGCAAACTATAACGAGTAAATCTAGCTGCCGACCAAGGTCGATTAGTACTACATATGACGTACTATTTGATTTCGTGAAAGCCTGAGACTCAAGTCGCATGCTCTGATGCTCTCTCACATGCCCCCAATCTCCCCTCTTCTTCGAGTCTCCACCAGTGGCCGTCATGTTCAGTCTCGACATAAGGATACAGTGTGCTCAGGGACATATTCTTCCCTCACGTTGCCGCTTAAAACCATGATCTGAAATCGGCTCAAAATCATTTTGCCTTGATCATGATGAGCAGCGGCCGTACGTACGTATTGCGTTGGAGTTAGGCTCCATACCGTTTTAGCAACTGTTGCCTTTCCCGTGGAACAAAAACATTCACTAACCATGACTCGGACTGGCGATCGATCGCTTAGGCTGCAGTGACAGGACGCCGCATGTCCTTGGAATATAAATGGCGGATCAACACTCCCATCCTAAGTAGTTCTCAACGCCTCCGAGTCTCCAACCACCCACCCCCTAGCAGAAACACCCTCAAATCTCGCCATGCAAAACGAAAATGAGGAGCCACCACTTCGCTGGCCGAAACATCTCCAATACATGAAGTCCAGCATCGTCGCAAAACCGCCCTACTGCCAAGGTACCCTCGCCTTGCCTGACACAAACTTCACCCTTTTCTACGGACCGGAGGGAAATGTCCAGTGAGTTGAGTTTCGCCGCCGTGGCTCAGATACAAATGGCCCCGCTGATTCGCGGCACTCCCACTTCAACAATCAAGTCGCATCAATCTCTCCACCGCGTCAGCTTTGCAGCTACAGCATCTAGCGGACACCTGTTCCCCGGCTAGGTTCGGCGTCGCCGGTGAGGATGTATACGATGAGACTTATCGTAAGGCGGGAAAGCTCGACAATAAGGACTTCGCGGTCGCGTTCGATGCGCGGAAGCCCGAGCCTCGTGAACGCCATCCGCACTGAATTGCTTATCGAAAACCCCAAGGAAGTGCAGTCCGAGGACATCAACATCGAGCTTTACAAGCTGAATGTGTATGGTGCGTCCGTCTACTCCAGTTTGAAACCAATCTCGGACTCATCGGGGTCGAACCTCAGGCAAGGACGCGTTCTTCAAACCGCATGTCGACACGCCTCGCAGCGAACTCATGTTCGGCTCCCTCGTCATCGTCTTCCCCACCCCGCACGAGGGAGGCGCGCTCAAGCTCCGCGCCCCTGGCCGTAAAAAAGGAGAGACGTTGGAGTGGACGTTCGACTCGTCTGCCCTGCTCGCCCAGCAGGCGCAGCCCTCCATCGCGTACATCGCGTTCTTCAGCGACGTCGAGCACGAGGTCATGCCGGTCACCTCCGGGCACCGTGTGACGATCACCTACAACCTCTACTACGTCCCCGATGAGTCCAAGCCTCCGCCTGAGCTCAACCAGATCTCGACAAACGAACTGTCGTTCAAGGCAGCGCTCCAAGCCGCGCTCCAAGACGAGTCGTTCCTGCCGACAGGCGGTCACCTCATGTTCGGCCTCCGACACCAGTACCCGCTCGCGGCATCCTACGAGTCCGACGGCGAAGAGGACAAGGAGGCTGCCAAGGCCGCGCTGCGCGCCCTCGAGCCGCGCCTCAAGGCGTCGGACGGCGTGATGCTCAAGGTGCTCCGCGACAGCGCGCTCGACGCGACGCTCAAGATCATCTACGAGGCGAACTGGAGCCAGTGGTCGCACGCCGAGAGCTACGTAATGGCGGACCGCGTCCTGTCCCTCCCCGACACGCACGAGATGATCGAGCAGGGCGCGGCGGAGTATCTGGTCGGGGAGGGCGGCGAGCTCGTCGACGACGCGCTCTTCCTCGCGAGGCGGCAGCGGAACCGCTTGAGCTATTTCAGCTATCCGGAGGACGACGCGACGCCGGTGTTCTGGGTGACGGGCCACCCGCTGCGGATGCGGTGGGAGGGACCAACGGCGTTCGAGCAGACGGTGCAGACGTACGGGAACGAGCCCGCGATGGACGTCGTGTACTGGCGTATCTGGATCCATGCCCGCGTCGGGCCTGCGGGGCAGCGAGACACCGTGGCGGCGGCTCAGGCCGCAGAGGGGCAGGCTGCTGCGTGACGACATGAACTGGAAGACACTGTGTCCATATATCCTTAAATGCGTGCGGTGTGGAGATGAACAATGACGCACCGAGTCCAGTGGGGATGAACGGAGATAGAATCGATGATGGCCGTCGCTGCTTGGGAGTCTTTCGTACTCCGGTTACCCAATGACGAGGATTTGGGGGTCGGTGCCTCTAGGACTCGCATGGCGCTGCGGAATTACTGCATCTTTCGAATTCACTGCTCACCGCTAGCCACAATAAACGCCACAAGGTTAAAGAACCTCAGTTTGTTCCTATGACAACACTTCACCGCTTGTCTGCAAGGTGCGTTATTCAGAAGCAGTAAACATGATGTACAAAGCAAGAGCGCACGAGTGGAACTTGATAGATGAATGGGGGAGGGTCCTGGCAGAGCTACATCGAACAGCCTCCGAAATCTATACGCTCCGGGATTCTTGGCGGAGCCTCAAGTGTTTGCCGGCACAGCAGTGTTTCTGTGGACGGAAAGCTCTCGTGATCGCACGGGGGTTTCTGACTGTATGGCTTGTCCGGAAGTCGTCTCACGGTAGACCGTGGATGGGCCGCCATTCGCCCGTGAATGTAGGTTACCTCTCCCAACATCCACCAGCAACGATGCGGCGAAGAATTTGGACAGTCCAACTGCTTCACTCACCGCCGGGCCCTCGACCGTGCCATGGAACCGTCGATATGCCTCGACACCACCGCCCCCAACTTCAATGATGAGTTCATTCTGTCCGACGATGGCTTCCTCGCTTCGCAGGTACCTTGGAGTCTCACGACTAAGGACGCACCGTGCATTCGATGCGCATATATTAGTTCACTCGGCTGGAGATTGGAACGGGGCTCTCCAGCCTGCGTATACAGCGCATGCCGGATCTGCAGGGAGAGTGGCCACCACGAAGTGTGTTTGACAGCGTCCCGTTTGACAATCGCCACGCATATAATGCTCTTAAAATATTGCAAGCCCTTGAGTGCCTTGCAAAACATGTAACAGTTAGAAACAAAATTTGAAGTTCAGTCCAACCGTCCGGCGAGACGCACCCTACCGAAAATACCTGCCACCTGGCTATGCGTGCGAACGAGTCTTGTATCTCGGGAACTAAGAGCTTCGCGAGGATGCCTTCGACCAGGTAGAGTTGACTGTCAAGAATCAAGACAGGCCGCAAGAGGACAGAAACACGGGAACAAGATGATGACTGGCGTTCGCTTGCCGGGCCAGAGCTGCGTGAGCTGTGACGTCACTGCGTCACGTAGCTATCACACCCTCGGCCCGCAGATTTGCAGGTGCTCTCGATTCCGCACGGTCAACATTCAACGACTGTGACCAGGCTGCTCTAGATTACCATCATGAATGAAACGCTACAGCTTTGTTTTGATATACTGAAGGTGAGAGCTACTTATGTCGATACCAAAGGAGAGCCTGGCTGATCATGGTGCTACGTGGCCTCCATCATCGCCTCGAACGCTTGTTTTTTGAACGCTTCCATTGCCTAGGCTCGGAGTGGGATGGGTGTTAGCGCGAGAGTCCTATCCTTGATCTCGAATCTTTTTGACCACATTTGCTGTGGCTTTCAAGGAAAGGTACGCGAATTATTCGAATTTGGATATGTACAGATGATGAACTCGTCCTTCGCAGGCGGCCACTTCCATGTTTCAGCCTCAATCGAATAGAACCTCTCAGGAAGATGGGAGGGAGCGAGGTACAGCCGTGTCCCACCCGTGTGTAGAAAACTCTGTTTGCGGCGCCCTCGAGCAAAAGCTTGTCAGACTGACTACCGCACCCACATAGGCCCTCGCACGAGGTGAAAACCATCGACTCGTCGGACGGCGGCGGAGCGCAAACTCCCTTCAAGCTTCCCCGTAGATGCGGGATCTCGCTGTCCACATGGGAATCGGAAAAGGGTTCCGCGCACAGGCGTAGAAGCTCCATCCCACAGGCTCTCCGATTTCCTAGCAGGCGTCGAGAATCTTCAGATGACAGTGTGGCCCTCATTCAAGACTCTCCGTATTGTCGGCATGCCCGCGTCTCTGGAGCTATACGAGGGAATCGCCGACTGCGCATCTAGCCCTGCCAAAGGAGATACTTCGGTACGTTCGCTTATCCACTCCCATGTTCTCGTTGGTTACCTTAAATCTTCGCCAAGTCGTCGCGTCCGGGGGTTGCTTCATGAGGCTCGTTTGTACAATCGACGTCCCTTTACAACGCTCGCTGCTTTTACGTCGGGGCCGAAATCGCAGACGAGGCTCTTCCAGGTCGTCACCCCGGAGAAACTTCCAGCTTGAGGAAAATATCGCTGAATCCGTTATGGAGTCCTCGGCATCTGTATAGAGGGATACGTTCGCATCTTCCCAGGGCTTCGTCTGGCGGCCGACAGCGTCCAGCCGCGAGATGAGAAGGTTTGTCGCCATCGGGGCTTCGTCGAGCTTCCAGACCACCTGAGAAGGTTTTCTCGAGCATAAGTAATGTTCGTGAGCGCACCCCACAACTCTCCGCCTGCGGGTACTGACATTTGTGCACGCATAGCAACGGACGCCGACGAGATAGAGATTACGAGGCTCCAGGAACACAAGTTCGTCTCCATCTGCAGCCGGGCTGGCCGGGGGCACCGAGCAGTCCGAGAGCACGCGAGAGCCACGAGGCTGACGTGCCCCCCACACCCGGGCCCCAGAATAGACGAAAGCGTCCGGGAGGGGTGTACCTTCCGCTTCGCCGAAGGGGAAGGAACGCGAGTTCTAGTCGGGCAGCGCGAACGCACGTCGAGCCCTCTTCCGTTCCGCGCTTTCGCACTGCACCAAGCCAACAATCATCGCTGATGTCAATCGGCTCGCCGGTATAACTCCAGCGATGATGCTCCCCCTCGCGGCGGCGACCTGCTATGCCGGCCACGGCACCACGGAATGAATAAAAGGCGCGGTCAGGGTCCTTCGGTGTGGCCAGATCTCGCGACTCCCTTAGTCTGTTTCCCCTGCGACTGTGCTCGGGTGCGGAGCCGCTGCTCCCCGTTCTGCCGACCATAACCCGGACGTGGCAGGAGAGGTATGTTTTTCATCTCCATCGTGATGCAGATCCCCACGGCAGCTGACGAGAGGCATCCATTCCCTATCGTTACACAGGGCCCATACCCCACTTGGGACTTAAACGTGTTTTGTGGACGTGGCTCGCGTCTGACATACCCCATACCCCTTACATGTGCCCGTACTGCGGCTGACTTCGAACCTACCTTACGGCAAGTCACTTGGACAAGACTTCGCGGCTTGCAGCTAACGCGGCACAGATTCCCCACGATATTGACGACTCCCCCGAGGTCCTGAGATCCTACAAGAGGTAGGGGGGTTCGCGGGTCTACGAGTGTACGTGCGCTGATACGTTCTATTCTATAGCCTCCTATATTCTCACACCGCCTAACTGGGGCCATCAAGAGCTGTGCGGTCCAGAGGTGCAATGCTTCGCTATACTTATATTTTGTTGACGAGATGCTGACAGAGACGTAGGCTGCGTCTTCGTGTTCATGGCCTTGCCTCCCGACGCATGTAGCCTCATCGCCAAATATGCCGCCAGCTCAAGATCGACCCTTGTTGCTCTTTCGACAGTTTCCAAACAATTCCAGACCGCGGCTGAACGGGCAATCTACAATACGCTCGACGTCAGGGGACACAACAGAACAATCGTCGTCTGCGACGTCCTCCGCCGCACTCCCCGTGTTGCCATGCTCGTCGTCGCCCTCTCGGTCTACGGAGAAGATGAGGATAGCGAGGAAGAGGATGGGAACGGGGATGAGGAGGAGGAATCGGAGAGCGAGCCGGACAGCAACTACTGGCAGGTCCTTCACCAAGCACTCGTGCGAACGACACGTCTCCGGTTCCTCAACCTCTACTTCACCCACGGAGATCAGCCTGACAAGGCATGGATCCTCGACGGATGCACGTTCCAACTCAAAACATTCCACTCCGATCTCATCTGGGACGACCATCTCGCCGCCTTCCTCTCCACACAGTCGCACCTCTCCAACCTCTTCCTCGCCGACTACCGCGAGCCCGCCCCAGACGAGATGGCGCCGCCCATCCTGCCCGCGAGCGCGGGCTTCCTACCGAAGCTCGCGGTGCTTGAGTGCACCTTCGCCGAAGCCGCCGTGTCCCTGGTCCCAGGCCGCCCCGTGGTGCGCGTCAAAACGTGTTTCACGCACAGCAAGCTCGAGGAGAAGCGCGAGGAGCTGCGTGCGATCGTCGCCGCGCTGCGCCGCTCGCGCAAGCGGCTCCGCGCGCTGGACATCGCCGACTCGTCGTACACCTCGGCGTTCACGCTCGAGCTGCTCGCGAGCCTCACGGCGGATGGGGCGCTGTGCGCGGATCTCCGGTACGTCGGCACGCTCGTCTTCCCCGTGGACGGTCGCCAGGTAGGTCAGGGTGCGTCTTCTTCGAAGGCTGGGCAGGCTGCTGATGGGGCCGTCAGCGATTAGAGTTCTATGGGATGCTCATGCGATTGCGTCACCTGCGGTGCCTCGAGGTCGACGTCTCCGAGTGGGATCCTCCGCCGACGCACTTCGCGGCGCTCCGTGCGCTGACGTTCGAGCTTCTGCTCTACTGCCCCTCCGTGTCCACGGTGGTGTTCGTTCACGAATTCGAGAGACATCTCGTGAGGGTGGTCGACCACGCGGTGGTGTACGACGAAGACGGAACGACCGAAAACCTCTGGCGCGAGGTTTGATATTAATTATCCAGTGATGTCCTCAACGTGAGTATCTCGCTTGGCTACTTTCTCATACTGACTTCGATATCTGTCAGGACAATCGGACATAAATCACATTCCTTTTCGAAGACTGCATCCTTCTCTGCTCTCCTTGATGTATCCCTAGCACGCGACTCTGCGAATCCTCTTCCGCTCCATGCTACTATCGTTTCGCGACAACCCTCTCTTTCAGTCTTGGCAATAACTTGTATCTTGTAAAAAAACATATTGTATCGTATTGCGTAATCCACCTCTAACCCATACTTCCATACTCGCCGCACCGATGCCTTCCCTCCTGCCAGCGGCAACTGTCCCTCTCACTTCTATCCCCGAGGTGCTCTTCTTGGACCCATAGATGCCTTGTAGGTGAGTGGTACAGTTCTAGCGCTAGTTTCTCGCAGCATCGTGACGTCAATGCTAATGGTTTGCCACTTCAGGATCGGATTGCTGAGGCCTGACGGGCGCTGAACGAACTTCCACCGACCTCAACATTCCGTTCCGGCGTCTTGTCCCAGTTCATCGCTGGTATCATTACCTTAGGTTCCCTGATGACGTCACAAGATCCCGTACAATGACCGGGCGCTGGATTGGAACCGTTGACCAAGCGGCGGCTTGACCCCATGCGTAGCGCGAAGTTGAGTTTTTGACGGTCCTGCTTACCTTCCTCGAGCGCTATTTTACAGGTTATATATCGAGGATGGGGCGCAAGGAGAGGGCAGATACCAGACACAATCACCTCTCCCATCCAGCCCATCCAGCAACCTCAATCATCATGTCTAACTTTGCCCCTAGGGTCTGGTTCAGTACGTTGTCCCCCTTTCCGCGTTGTACCATGCTTAGTCTCACCTCTCGCCGCCTTGCAGTCACAGGGAACCTCTACGGGTCTAGGTCGGGCAGTAGCCGAGGTGGCCCTCGAGAAGGGCGATATCGTTGTCGGCACGGCCCGCCGGCCCTCTACCTTGGACGACCTAGTACAAAACGATACCCCAAGGACCGTCTCCTCGTTCTGCCTCTCGACGTCACCCGTGCAGTCCAAGTCGTGGATGCCTTCGCGGAAGCCGCACGCACGTTCGGGCGCATCGACGTCGTCCTGAACAATGCAGGCAAGGCGGACGTCGGGGAGTTCGAGGGCATCGAGGACGCGACGGCGCGCGACTTGCTCGAGACGAACTTCTGGGGCGCCGTGAGCGTCACGAAGGAGGCCGTCAAGTGCTTCCGCGAGACGAACCCCCCAGGAGCGGGCGGACGGCTCATCCAGGTGTCCTCGCTCGGAGGACTCGTCGGGATGCCCGCGTGCTCCTTCTATTGCGCGGCCAAGTTCGGTACGTCCGCTGCTCGTCTCCACGAGGCGCCTGTCCAGTTGACTGACTGCTTGGTCTGTCCTGTAGCGTTGGAAGGGGCTTCGGAAACGCTCGCAGCGGAACTAGACCCTGCATGGAACATCAAGGTAGGACCCCTTCCGTCCCGATTATCAATGGGCGTTCGCGAAGCTCACGCCATCTTCTCCTTCTATCCCCCAACGCTGGCAGGTGACTATCATCGAGCCCGGATGGATCCGCACAGAAGTCGCGCCGAGGGCGAGCTGGTCGCCCGAGCACCCGGCATATAACCAGAACCCAGCCCTCCCAACCACGTATATCCGCAGGCTGGGTGGGACAAGGTGACGGTGTGGAAGGACGCGCGACGGAGCGCGGAGGCGTTCTACAAGGTCGCATGCCTCCCGGACCCGCCGCTGCGCGTGCTGGTGGGCAAGGACGCTATCAACGCTACGAGGAAGAAGATCGCCGCCTTGGCCGCGAATATCGACACGTTCGAGGCACTGTCTGAGGGGCTGGAGGAGTGATCGTTCGCAGAGCACGAGCGGGGTCCATAGAGCGATGATGGTACGTAGCATTGAACTTTATGATCAGCGCCAGGGAAAAGCTAACGTGCCATGCTTCCGCCCGCCTTATTCGACAGTATACATTCCTAATTCATCCGATTTGTCCGAACTTGTCGCGTCATATACAGTACCGCTGCAGTGACTAATGGGCAATTGAACTTACTATGAAATGTTGCATGCTTCTGTTGCACGCTCGCCGTGTGATGTCCATGAATGTCCCGAGGAAACTGAGGTCGTCGTTCGCTCGTGGACAGGATGAATCACGTCAAATGCAACCTTATCAATTTACTTCAAGGGCGTCGTGTCATGATGAGCTTTTATCTCGACCGTCATCTCAGGATTCAAGGAGTTGAACCTATAGTTGTGCAGGTTGTAAAAGACGCCACGTTTTGAATCGAAGTCGAACCCTCTACTTGGCCGTCGAAATGTGACGTCTGTCTCTTTTAGCCCACGCTGATTATAGGTGGTGCCCATGTCCGACATCACTAGGTTCCCCTCCTCTCCATCAAGTAGCTATCAGCTCCTCTGCTCGAATTTCATCATATACGGATGAAAATTCGCAGTGACAAGCCACGAACGACACATCCAAGCCATTCAAAGCACCCACTTCGGCTAACTGTCATTAACGACGACAGCTCGGAGTTACAAGTGGATCCATGCCACCCAGATCGAGAGGTCGAGAGGCATGGCGCGGGACGACCCATATGAAAGGGAACCCAGTACGAGTACGTGTTCTCGTTCGCGTTTTCATCCCCGTTTACAGTGATCATGTGCAGCAAAACCGGGCCCCGAACACAGGAGCACAAGCCAGGTATAAAGACGGACGCACAGTGCCGCACCGTAACGTACAGAGTTGATCTCGCCCATCTCGGCCCTCCCAATGACCAAGTCATCTCCCAGAGTCTGGTTTAGTGAGCACGGCGTCCTCCCTCGGTCCTGTCTCGATGCTGATGCTTCAACCTAAACGTCGCAGTCACCGGCGCATCCACCGGCTTCGGACGCGCCATCGCCGAGCTCGTTCTCAAGAAGGGCGAGATCGCGGTCGCCACCGCCCGCAGCCCCGAATCCCCGGGCCTCACCGCACTCGCCGCGCAGTACCCGCCCGATCGCCTGCTTGTGCTCAAGCTCGACGTCACGCAGTCCGCAGGACATCGTCGCCGCCTTCGCGCAGGCCAAGGACGCGTTCGGCCGCATCGACGTCGTCGTGAACAACGCCGCGGTCGCGGCCATGGGCGAGATCGAGTCGTGGTCCGAGGTCGACGAGGGTCCGGTGCGCCGGATGTTGGAGACGAACTTCTGGGGCGCGGCGAAGGTGACGAGCGAGGCGGTGCGGTTCTTCAGGGAGATGAACAATCCCGTTGGGGGTCGGCTCCTGCAGATGTCGTCCATTACGGGGCTGGTCGGGGGACCTGGGCTGGGGTATTACTCCGCGTCCAAGCATGGTAAGCGGAGGATCCCTCGCATGAGCGTGCTTGTCCGTTTCTAATGCCTTTGTGTTACAGCGCTTGAGGGTCTGACTGAATCCTTGGCCTCTGAGCTCGATCCCTCGTGGAACATCAAGGTAAGCTAACCATCGTTGCCGCTCCCGTCTTCGAAGCGACAGGTCACTGAAAGGAGTTCAACAGGTAACGCTCATCAACCCCGCGAGCTTCCATACCGAGGGACAAGCCAAGACAACCTGGGCACCGCCTCACCTGCGTATAGCAGCTCCGAGCTTCCGGCTACACGCATGCGTGGCGGATGGGGAAGCTACGCCCCTTCGGGGGACGTCCACAAGGCGGTGGAGGTGATCTATAGGCTTGCGTCCGAGCCGGAGCCTCCGCTACACCTCCTGCTCGGCGAAGTCGCCCACGCGTACCTCAAGCAGAAACTTTCTAAGCTGACTGCAGAGGTGGAGAAGTACGAGTCGTGGTCGGAAAACTTGAAGAAGGACGGAGTGTGAGACTGCAGTTCTGTAAACATCGTTAGCTGCCTTTGACAATGGAAGGCGACTCAAAGTAAAAGTAAACATACTGCGCCGCCTCCGGCTGTTGTTTGAAGTTTGAGATTTGGTCTGATGAGGGCTGGAGGCGCTGGTGAAAAGTGTGGCAAAAAGCGTTCCGACACGGGGAATCGAACCCCGGGCTATCGCGTGAGAGGCGATAATGTTAGCCACTACACCATATCGGATTGCTGGGAGGACTCGCTAATATTTCTTGTCGTGTTGCCAATCGGTTGACTCCCTGTACCCAACCGCCGACCGTCGCCTCCTTGCCTCCTCCCAACCTCCATCCCACACACCGTCAGCTTGGCTGGAACACCACCACTATGATTCGTTTTATCCTTGTCCAGGTGAGTCTACACTCGCCATCGTACGGTCTCGGCGAGCTGAACAGATCACAGAATCGCCAGGGCAAGACGCGACTTTCCAAATGGTACGTCCCCTACGATGACGACGAGAAGGTCTGCGGTCCTTCCGCACCGAACGCACAATCAGGGCACTCTAACGGTGGATGGACATGTATGTCATAGGTACGGCTGAGGGGAGAGGTGCACCGACTAGTCGCGCCGAGGGACCAGAAATACCAGTCGAACTTCGTCGAGGTGCGTGTTGCATTTTCGTTCGTCCCGAGGGGCTAGGGCCCATCCTATCGTTGCAGTTCCGCAACCACAAGGTCATATACCGTCGCTACGCCGGTCTTTTTTTCTGCATCTGCGTGGATGCGAACGACAACGAACTCGCATACCTGAGGCTATCCACCTGTTCGTCGAGGTGCTCGGTACGTCGTGTCCTCTCTCTCTTTGTGAAAAGATGTCTTTGGTCTTCGGTCTCTGTTCTGTGGCCTGACTGTACGTCTCCTCTCAAGACTCGTTCTTCGACAACGTCTGCGAGCTTGATCTGGTATTCAACTTCTACAAGGTATGGTCCCAGTCGCTGCATGTATGCGTCCCGTTGAACCTCGGATAGGTGTATGCTATCCTGGATGAGGTCTTCCTTGCAGGAGAGATTGAAGAAACCAGTAAGGACGTTGTCCTGGCAAGACTGGAGCAACTAGAGAAGCTCGAGTGACCCATTTATTCATTTCTTACGCGCTGACTCTCGCAGGCTGCTTTTTTCGTGGGGCCTGGACATCTGAGCGACCTTGTACTTCTTGGGACAGAAGATATCTACTTTGTATACCACTTGCACGCGGGGTAGCTTGGTCTATGTGGAAGCAAGGCGACAGCAGTCTGAGAGCCTACCCAACGTGAGTTCCGAGATTGTCGTCTGCAGGATCCACTGCCCACCCCAAACATCCAGACTTTGTGGTACGCTCATCTCAGCATGTCGCCCCCATCCGGTCAGTGACCGCTTTCGCTCACGACAGGGTGTCACGTCTTGGACGCGATCTGCTCAACAGCCATGCACGTGGTGCATTAACAGTACTCGAGAAGGAAGTTCAGGTATCGGAAGACATGGACGTTCTGAGGGCGCGTACACCCTACGTCGCTCTACTTTCATTCTTCGGTCCAGGCCGGCTCGAGGTTGTCGTCCATGCTCAAGTTCTAGGCCTGCGCGCGAGCATGCTCGACATTCAGAAACCGAACTTCCGAATGCGTTTCATTGGGAGACATCCCGGGGTGTCTGCTATCCCCTTTCATCCTCTCATTATACATGAACGATTAAAACCCATACTGAAGCAGAAGAACCACCATTGAACAGGTCAAAGAACAGTTGATACAAGAGCCTGAGGATATTAGTCTGCAGGAACGAGGTCAAGATCGCATGCTCGACGAAGGTTCGACTGGGATTAGATTGCACCTTCTTATACACCTGAGTCCGCGTTCTCCGCGCTGTTTGCCTCGAGCTCAGTTGTTACGTAGGCATCACACTCGGATGCATTCCCGAAGTCCTGACCTGGCAAGTGTTGCCTTTTCTGCAAGGGAGAGAACGGCTTCCTCGCCAAACACTGGTGACTCGGGATGAATTCCTGCGAACCAGGAGGCCATTCTGGCAGGGGATGGGCATCGTACTATCTCTTCTTCCCGCCAGCATCACCACTGAGGACATCGCCCCGACCCTGCCAGCGACAGCCTGTTCGCCATGTCAGAGCGTGATAGCACCCAGGACGGATCACTTTCAGGCCGCCCCAAACAGCTCCAGCATCTCAACTCCAGCATCGTCGCGAAACCCCCATATTGCCAAGGAACTCTCGCGCTGCCCCACAGACTTCACGCTCGTCTATGGACCGGAGGACAGCTCTCGATGAGTTTCGTTGCTCTCAAGACTTAAATCACCCTCATATTCACGCTCATTCATACCTTTTCAAGCCGCGTCAACCTTTCCGCCGTGTCCACTACGCAGCTCCAGCATCTGGCAGATACCTGTGCCCCAGCTACGTTCGGCCTCGCAGGCGAACATGTGTACGACGAGACTTATCGCAAGGCAGGCAAGCTCGACAACGACGATTTCTTGATCGTATTCGATGCCAGCCGATCGAGCTTGGTGGACGTGATCCGCACCGAGCTGCTGGTGGAAAGTCCACACAGTGTCAAGTCCGAGGATCTCAGCATCGAGCTCTACAAGCTGAACGTCTACGGTGCGTCCACGTATGCTGTTTATTCTCTCTCACTCTTTTCCTGAAAGGGCAGCCGCGGTCCAGGCAAAGATGCGTTCTTCAAACCCCACGTCGACACGCCCCGAAGTGAACTCATGTTCGGCTCCCTCGTCATCGTCTTCCCCACCCCGCACGAGGGAGGCGTGCTGAAGCTCCGCGCGCCGGGGCGCGAGGAGGGAGAGACGTCGGAGTGGACCTTCGACTCGTCCGCCCTGCTCGCACAGCAGGCGCAGCCCTCGATCGCGTACGTCGCGTTCTTCAGCGACGTCGAGCACGAGGTCGTGCCCGTCACTTCCGGGCACCGCGTGTCGATCACCTACAACCTCCTCTACGCCCTCGACAATGCCAACGGCAAGCCTCCTCCTCGGGCCATCTCCGAGAAGCGGTGCCGAAACCGATCTCGACGAACGAGCAGTCCTTCAAGGACGCGCTGCACGCCGTCCTCAAGGACCCGTCGTTCCTGCCGACGGGCGGCAACCTCATGTTCGGCCTCAGACACCAGTACCCGCTCCGCGTCGCGGCCTCCTACCAGCCAGACGACACGCGCACCAGCGACGCCACTGACGACTCAGATGAGGATGAGATGAAATTGACGAGGAGGTGGACGAGGCAGCTGCCATAGAGAAGGAGCTGGAGGGCGCCGCGGCGGCCCTGCGCGCCCTCGAGCCGCGCCTCAAGGCGTCGGACGGGGTGATGCTGCGCGTGCTCCGCGCGTGCGGGCTCGCCGCGTCGCTCAAGGTCCTGTACGAGGCGCGCGAGAGCCGCGGGGACGACGATCCCGAGTACCTCATCGCGGACGGCGTGCTCCCACTGCCGCGCGCCCACCTCGACATGGGGGAGGCCCTGGTGGATTACCTGCTGGACGCGGGTGCGGAGGGCGTGTACGAGCCGAGCGACGTCCTGGGCAGTGGCCACCGGTTCGGCGGGTCGGAGACGCCGGTGGTGTGGGTGACGGGCCCGCCGCATGTGAGGTCGGGGAAGGGGTTCCAGAAGACGGTGCAGACGCATGGGAACGAGCCGGCGACGGGGGTGGTGTATTGGTGTCTGTGGATCTTTGCGCGCGTGGGCCCTATGGGGCAGCGGGAGACAGCCCGTGTCTGAGAGCATTTATTGTTACACACTTCTTGAGTTTCTTGTGTCTCTGGAAATACAGTGATGTACAAAGATGAACATGACATGAATAAGAGCAAGCCGAAGTTTTGACTTCTTCGATATTGGCGTGATCGAGGAGAAGATCAAGACCGATGGTGGGCATCAAATTCCAGGCGTGGACGCATCAACTTCAGCATGTCATGTAGCGAGGGGATTCCTGCTTGGAAGCATGCCCGAGCGTGCAGCTACAGCTTGATATTACACTGGAAAAGGCGGTCGCGCTCGCCCCTCCACCCAACTGTGAGTGTCAACTGAGCAAGGCGATTACAGGTAGTTCGAATATACAAATCACTCACCGCACCGCCAGCAGTCGAGGAGGAGGTCAGGATCACTAGGACACACAAGCGCGTATGATCAGCGGGCCAGCAACTGTTGCAGCCACAGAACAAACAAGGGAAGCTAGTGGAGTTCGTAGTACTCACTATTTACGCTTGACCGCAAGAAGCTTCTCATAATTTTCCGCGCCCCAGTACGCAGTCTCGTGGTCCGGCTCGTACACATCGCACTCATTCTACAACTCGTCAGCTTCTCCGACGGACCACACCATAGCATGCGCGCCACTCACGAAGTACGACCCACTCTCGGGCGCGAGGTCCCTGAACTTCTGGATATGCGCGCTCACCGCGCGGTACCTGTCCTCCCTGTCCGCGAGCGTGTCGTTGTACTCGAAGCGCGTCCCGACAGAGAAATGCCACACCGCGTCGCGCCATGCGGGCGTCACCGCAGTCGCGCCCGCGGCCCCAGGCGCGGGCTTGTATAGCCAGGGCGTGGCCGCGATGATGTACGGGCTTGAGAAGGGGAGCACGTCGGCGACGAGCGTGTGCAGCTGGGCGAGCGCGGTCGCGTTCGTGAAGAGGCGGCTCGGGAGGAGGCGCGAGCCGCTGGCACTCTCGTATCCTACCGGCTGTTGTCAGAGTAGATATATGCCATCAGATGCGTCCTCGGAATGAAACCGAAACTGGAACTGGAACAGGAGAGGGGAAGAGCGGAGGTACAGCCTCGGCCATGAGAACGTATTTCTCGAAGAACGCGAACCACGACGGGAGCTCTTCGACGACCGCTGTGCCGTTGCGCGCCGTCACGAAGTCGATGGCGGGCTGCATCGACGCGCGCGCTGCGGTGATGTTCAGGAGCGGGGTGACGTAGATTAGCGTCGGGCCCTGCATGCGCGCGCATTTATGGAAGAAGTAAGCGCGAGACGCTCCAGGCCAGGCCACGAATGGGGGACAAGCATACCGTAATGTGTCCGCCCCAGCCATCGTTGACCCACTTAAGTGCATTGTCGACAGTCAGAGCGTACCAATCGGCAAGGTCGGTCCCCGTCGGGGTGAACTTAAACGCAGCACTGCACCCCGTTCGCCCGTCAGCACCTCATATGACACAATCCATCGGAACTGCATAACTCACGCTTGTATTGTGAGCAGGGGCTCGGTACGGTGGGTGGCCTCTATGACGACGCCGAACGCGGACCCGCCCCCGCCGCGGAGGGCGAAGAATAGGTCCTGGTTCTGGCACTCGTTCGCGGTGCGAAAGACGCCGTCAGGAGTCACGACCTTCACTTCGACCTAGAAGTTATGCATCATATGTCATGTGCAGAGGAGAGGAATGAAAGTGAGCCCGATACAGTCGAATGTGCAACGTACACTTACCACACGATCAACGGCAAGTCCGTATACGGGACTGAGGATGCTATGTCCACCACCCTATACGTGCATGCGTCAGCGGCGAGATTTAAGGGGGTCGGGCTCGATTGAAGGATGAATAGACCCACCAGGAAGTATCCGCCTGAGAAGCCGACAGTCTGGTGGTACCCGCCGATGAGAGTACGGTTAACGCTGTCCGCGAACTGATAGACATCCTGCGCAAGGACGCCAGCCTGAAATGAGGGGTCAGCAACAATACTACGATAGGCGTGATTTCGATCCGCTTACCCCTGTCGTAATCGCGTCGTAAGTGATCTCTTCCGAGCAGCCTTCAGGCTGAAACTGGGCGTCATGGGATAGCTGCAGAGGTGAGGACGTCAGCATGCACCGCGTGAGACCGTCACCACATGGACACGTACATTCCGTAATTCTGAAGTCTAGATTCCCGAAAATGCATCTCTTAGCGTATGCAGATGTCAGGATTGGCGACTGGATACTCACCCAAAGAGCAAGAGTTCCCTTGCCGCTAGAACGACCCAAAAAATCATGACCTTTGTTTTTGACCGATAGCCGAACCCCGGTCGACTTCGAAAAGGCCAGCGCCGCTTGAACGTCCTTTGCAGATTGAACGGTGATCTAGACAGGCGCATCTCAGTCAAATATAAGACGAGTGGCGGAAAGTGGTACCCACATAATACGGGGGGATGTTTCCCAAACGGCAGTCCATGCCCTCGAACGCGAGAGGGTTGCTTGGATTGTTCGAGTCGAGGAGACACCCATCAGTAACCGGCGAGGATTGGCAAGTCTCCCATTGCGTCTGCGGATTGTTGAAGAGCACATGTCAGAGAACGCCTGCGCTGAGATTGCAGAGGCAGAGAAGGAGAAGGAACGAACTGTCATGTACGCGCTGAAGCGGGCTTCGCGGTAGAGAGGGTTCATGTAGTTTGCTTGGACGTCGGCACATGCGGCCTCAGAGACGTTGACGTGCTGGCCTTCGAGGATAGAAAAGCAGGCCTGCTCGAACGGCACCGCAGAGTTGAGCCTGCCTCCGACGGTGAGATTGAGACCATGGAAGGCAGACGTTAAGGAGAGGAATTGGGAGGCATCGTTAAGGGGTTCTGCGACTGCAGTTGTGCATTCGGGTTTGAAGAGGCCCAGGAGAGCGAGGAGAAGAGGGGGTAGAGGACTGCGGGCGATGAGCATGGCTGGGGACTCTGGACACAAATTTAGGGGAAGGAAGTAGGGGAAACCTAGCAGTGGAAGCTATAAACCGATGAACACCACGAGTGCTCGTTGAAGATGGGGCTGATAGGGTTCAAACGTTAAATATCCAGGACGCCTGCGAAGATGCCCCGTTCGGCTAACCTCCAGTTGGTCACCCGATACAGGGGTGGAGGCCCTTGTTCCGGGAGGTAAGGTACCTTTTGTATTGCATGGAATGCAGTCGTTCCATTGACATAAAACTTTGTGCGGTCGCGATCGGAGGTGAGGCATACGTGGCGCATGAAAGGAGACAGGCTGGACTCCCGCTTGCAGAGGAAAGAGACAGGCTTTGGTCAGGAGATAAGAGCCAAGACCGTCCGTCTGCCTTGCCCCTTCGTGGACTGAGGGGCATGTGGCAGGAGCATGGATTACGGCGGCATGTTGAGGATCTGCGGATGACCGTAAACCCCTATGTAGCTTTCCCCATGCGGTCTTCCACTGCAACCTCCGACGGGATCAATCTGCTTCTGCGGCGGCGGGGTTTGCCCTATTGTCCCGCGCGACTCCCGAACTCGTCTATGTGACCTGCCTCACATGAGCGCAATTCGCGTTCCGTAGGGTCCGCGAAATATCCGATCTTCTTCAAATCACTGCTAGCCAGAGTATTAAGCGAGATAACGAGGGAAACGAATAGAGAGGCGTAGAGATAGATGCACGCACATCAAACGGGTGAAATTTATCCCTCTATACTGTACACTGTCCTGGATACCCGCAGGCCGCTGAATGGATTTGTCGCCACGGCAGGAGGAAGCCGTTCCTAGACAGGTGGGATCACCGCGGTGCACCGGACAATGAATGTCGTTTGCCTCACGCTGCTCGCGCTCATATACACAGCCTTTGCCTCAGCGATCCCGGATTACAAAGGCTCAGCCAGTCCCCAGAAGGGACAGGCATACAGTAAACTCAGACTGGTCACAAGGGCCGCATGAGGCTGGGCACAGCGAAATGCGAACACGGTGAACTCACCTCGAACTCGTTCATGTTCGTGTATGAAGGCTCTATCCTATGGACCCGACCTTGACAACCTTTTATCTGCAGCATAGCATCAAATGAACATCATCGATGTCGGTGGTGTTCAGTCTGACCTGGAGATTCATCGCGACGACTTCATCGTGACGATTCGTCGCTCAGAGCCGCAGCCTATCAAAAAGTGCTATTAACAATACGATAAGCGGAGAAGACTAGTATCCTGCACCTCGGCTTAAATGATTTGTGAGTAGAATGTGCTCTTGGAGTGTGTTGAGAGAGAAGAATTGAGTGCTGTGGCGCACGAATGACTGCCAGTCACCGGCGCTTCAGCGTTGATTCAGCGCCTCTCGAGTAGACATTGCGCGAGTTGAGCCCCATCCCTCTTTCATCAGACGCTACTCCGCACGTATCAACCGGGTCTCTTCACTCAATGACAAAAATATTCAAACGAAATTGGATCTCAAAGGGTCCGTCCTTTGAGTGTCCAAGTTGACTGAATCGAGACTCACTGCCAGGGAGACCTGATCCCAGCGCTGGGTTCGGTCTTGTTTCCGGGCATCACAGAAGAAGACGCGAGCGGTGCACCAGACGAGAGTGTCTGGGCGTCGTTCACGAGGCTCGCCATGTCGACGGTGCTGTGTTTAGGGCGATAGGAGTAGGGGGATGAGAAAGACTCTGTTGGAGCTGAAGCACATCAGCCGCGCGCTGCTTTCACGGGAGAGCAGAAGGCGAGCACACGCAACCCCCTAATCGACATGAGTGTGTGGTAGAACTCAGTTCATGAGCTCGTCTCATCAGAACAGTGAATATTCTTACTTGCATCGTATCATATGTTCATCTTCACTGCACAACTGCCCTATTACCAGTGCCACGACAACATGGTCATGAGACGTACACTCTAAACAAAAAGAGCACGATCGTCACCTGCTCGGATAAGTACTCCCCAGTGATGTCCATCTGCTTCTGTATAGACTCGTCATGTCTCCGAGTCCCACACCTCAGGGCAGCCGATAACGCATTATGCCGAAATCCACCACTGCCTCCGAAGCAGCCACGCCTTGCGCTGACTTGTGGCCGGCAACTGGTCTTGTTCGCCACGCCGTCATAGATATCCAGACTCGCGATGGATTGAGCCGTAGTACAACTCGAATTACAGCTAGCACTCACACAACGCACGTAGAGCGTCAGTCAAGTCCCCGTACAAACGCTCATCGCAAAGTCTCACTCACCAGGAACGCATACATTAATCACCCTATATACTACCTGCCACCAGCCTGCGCCGCCTCGAACGCGCGCACCTCGCCCTCGAGCCAGGTCCACAGCTTGTTCCCGACCTCGTCATCGTACACCTCCGGCCGACACCGTCCGAGGCGTGCCCACGGAATCATGAACTGCACGAACCCCAACAATATAGATAAGAAGCTGGTTACGGTGAACGGATGGAGAATGGGGAGCCAAGGGAGGGGGAGAGCCCGTGGATACAGCGGAACGGACGTACCTCGCCGTTGTAGTTGAGCGCTTCGGGCATCGTGCCAGCGAACAGCGGCGTGAGCGCACCATACGGTGCGGGGTACAGCACCGTCATGCCCTGATCGTGAATTGCGCGAGGAACGCGTCAGTTGCTTGTGGAAGAACCATAGGAACTGTGGGGTAGGGCGAAGGTGCTGGGAGAACTTACCAGGAACTTGGTGACAAGGCTCGGGGTGTGCCGCGTGAGGTTCGTCTTGAAGTTGCCTGCATCACGCGACGAACGAACGCGAACAAGAGAAGACAAAGATTGAAGTCGGAATATTTATCAAGGTCGACATCACGGTCGAGATCAGTCGCGAAGCAGAAGCGGCGAAAGTGCGGCTGATCAAACGGACGCACCGGGATTGACGGCTATCGAGATGATACCGCGGTCCGCATACCGTTTCGCGACCTGATGCGCTAGCACTGCGTTCCCCTAAGTACGAGGACCAGAAAACCCATCAGTCGTACACTCTCACGAGATGCAGGGGGAGGGAACACATGAACGGGGACGGCCAGGGCCGGGGACAGAGAAACAGGTGCAGAAGCAGAAGCAAGGAAGAATGATGGGGATACTGACGTGCTTGCTCTGATTGTACAGCTTCACTGTGCCAAGGGAACGCCGCGCGGGACCGTCGCGAAATGTGTCGTACTCGAGGGTCTGCATGTATGCGGCCATGGACGCCGTGGTGACGATGCGCGCGTGGTGGTCGGGCGACGTCTTTGCCCCCGCGAAGAGTGCGGGCATGATCAGCTCCATTAGGTAGAAGTGGCCCACGACGGTCGTCCCGAACTGCAGGTCGTACCCATCCTCGGTGAGCTGGTCGATCGGGGGTGTCAGGACTCCTCTACGTGCGTGTCACGGTGTGCCGTCCAGATCCGTCGCGGGCATGAGACACAGCAACACGTACTTGAGAGACACTCGGACGGTACTCACGCATTGCAGAAGAGGATGTGGAGCTCGGGCTCCTTGCTGAGGAACTCCTGTGCTGCGTGCTTGACCGAGGCAAGGTTGGCGAGGTTGACTTCTAGGAAGACGGGCTCCCGTCCCGTCTCTGCCTTCAGCGAGGCGATGGCGGCGTCTGCGTTTTGTTTACTCCGTGCGGCGAGGTAGACTTTCGCATTGTGCTGCAGCAGCACCTAGTACGCACCATCAGCCTTCTACGAACTGAGGGCTATGGAAATGGCGAAGGACTCGCCTTGATGGTCTCGTACCCACAGCCGCTGTTCCCGCCTGCACCGTACGATCAGGCAAGGGGAGAGGAGAGAGGGGGAAGCCGCAATACAATCAGTGTAATGTGCACATACCTGTCACGATGGCAATGCGGCCTGCGAGGTCTGGAATCTGTTCGATGTTGAACTTCGGGGCAGGTGGCCACAACTGTGCCAGCACAGGCCAGGCCGTTTGCTTCAAGTGGGAGAAGACAGAAGCCATCGTGGGTTGTCCGAGTCGACGCAGAACACGGCCACCAACACGCCGGATTTGCGGACGCCTGAAGTCAGGGAGCAGATCAGGAGTTGGATTCCGGTCGAGGGACTTCGGACTTCTGAAGGCAGTTCAAATGCTCCCGCAAGGGAGCTTTGAATGGCAATTTAGAACCGGAAAAGCCCGTTCTATGGCTTGGGAGAAATTCTCAACCTATGGGGCAAAGTTGATCAATTCATGATGCGCTCGGCAAGGAAGCCGCAGTTGCATCAATTCAACAGATATCATGCAAGAGAGCGTGAGAGCCGGTTGGGGGGGTGACCGATTGTGTCTCATTTACACATAATACCGGACTATGTACCTCCAGCGTGGAACATCTCAGCAAGCACGAGTCACGGACCAACGGATTTCGGAATGGTCCTGGTGTAGAGCAGTGTGGAGATCTTGGGTCAATTATAATCCAGAGCACCGGCCTGATTCCGCGGTTTTGGAGAGCGCAGGACGCGGCTAGAAGCCGAGAACTCTACGGACTCACCAATTGAAACCCCACACGAGTCCGGTCGGGTCGGGTTGCAGCCTCGACTTTCAGACGCGCGGAGTCACCGAGTTTATACTATGTAGCTCGTCGTCATTCAATCCCAGAACCTGTAGCTCATACATAAGCCAGTGAGACAGAGCGGTACGGAGAGCCCTTACTCAACATGCTACGAAGAAGACGCTTAGATGCCTAGCGCGAGAAGGGAAAGGAAGATGAGGGTGGGAGGAAAGGCGTGAATGGCGGTGCGAACGCGATTCTCGCCGAACATCAACTCGTTTGGGCAACATTAGCGCTTGTCCTGCTCGGCATGTCCTCCCACCCGGATCTTTGCTTTACTCACCTCTTACAGCATCCAATACGCAGCCTTGAAGCCAGCTCGGAGAGGCTCGGCAGCGAAGATAAGGAAGTGCATGCAATCTGGCCTGGCCGGTGAAGATCTCTTCTCATCGATACCTATTCCATTTCGCTTGCCAGCAAGCGACAATATTCGCTGCGATCCGCTCGTTCCCAGCTGGAGGCCGATCGGAATCACGGAGCAGGGTCCAAGAACCTCCGAAGCCCGCGCCCGCAAATCTCTCACCTGATGCACCCAGGCGGTCTTTGGGAGGGCCAATCTCTAGAACTTGATAACGCCGGGGCAATGCATGGGTTTTCCCGTCATGCCGCGCCCATCCAGGCCGGCACTTCCTTAACTGTCATGCATCACCAGCGCTCCTCCGAGAGAGACCACGGGCCATCGAACACTCTGGAGACTCAGGACCCTTGCGCAGAGACAGCGTGGAAAATTTCCCCCAATCCGCTCAGATTGACATACATAAGCTCGGAGCATTGTCTTGCACCACCGCCTCGGCCGTCTTGAACTTCACTCCTCGTCTCGCATGGATTCCTCCGCTGCCGCTGCCGCCGCCGAAGCCGCGCTCATCTCTGCCCTCAGGGAGGCCCTCTCGTGCTTAGTGCTGGGCACCATTTTCGCAACATGGTACGCTGCGCTCCGTCTTCCCTCGGTGGGTCTTCGGTTTCTAACCGCGTCGTGCACGCAGTGTATACGGTGTCTCTATCTTGCAAGTATACATCTACTTCCGGAAATGTAGGGAGGACTCTACGCATTTGGCAATGCGATCCTTTGTGAGCAAAACTGGCAACTCCCGGGGGACATGCGCTGACAAGTGCCGTCGGTCGTGAAGGTCGCAATCCTCTTGTGCGTACTCCCTCCTAGGGCCTGTCTACTTCGGTTGATTCATGCCCGTGCCTGTGCGACCCAGTGCCCTCGACACGATCTCACTAGCAATAACGGTGCAAGTCCTGTACCAATATGCCGTGACCGACTTCGGACAGCCGCTGTTGCTTTTGAATGTCCCCCGGTTAGTCCTCATCGGACATTTCGTCTGCGGCTCTCTCATAGTCGCTCCATTACAGCTCGTTAGTGGTGAGTGACTCGTGCCCCAGGTCGATAGGCACGCCGATGGCAAAGCTAATGATGCGTTCATCGTCCAGTTCTTCCAAGCGATCAGTGTAAGTATTCAACGCTTTTAGAATGGTACTGTTTCGCACGTCTGAAACTCATAAATATCTGGCAGGTTCTGATCGCGTGTCTTGTACAACTGTACGTAACTTGTCTCAGATTCTGTCAGCGACCCTGCTCTCATGCTGTCACCCTCACTGTCAGGTTCTTCGCAAACCGTATCTGGGCTTGTGAGTCATTGTCCCTGATCCCATTTGTTGACCACGGTCGCTCCAACGTGTTATGACAGTGAGCAAGCGGAACTATTTGCTCGTGGGCAGCATTGTACGTTCGTTATGATATCCTCATCGGGCGATGTGTTGACCTGGGCACTTTGGTTAGGTTCTGCTTGCGCTCTGCTCTTTCGGTACGTCGATCCACCATATTCACGACTGATATCAAGGGATGTCTGACCATCCCATTTTTGCAGGGCCGGGACTGGGTATGTCTACCCCCATATTCATAATCAATACGAGTCCAACACAGCGGCTAATGTTCATGTTCTGCTCTATGTGTCAGCCCTGTCGATCCGTCTGTACGTGCATTTCATCACAGAAAGCCCGAGAACGAAGCTAACCTAAAGATGACAACGATGTTGTAGCTGGGACCATGCGAGCATCACCTACTTCGCCTTGCTCTCAACCCGAATTCTTGGCGGCTTGGGCAGTGGCCTGAGCGTGCTCTGCGACATCATCATCGTCCTCGCGCTGTGCTTCTACCTGCACTCGAAGAGGACAGGTTTCAAGAGGTGCGTTGTGGTACCCATGATTCTTCGACGAGCTTATTCAAACCTTCTGTCGCGGTCACAATCATGATCGTTCACAGGACTGACGGGATGATTGACCGCTTGATCGTCTATGCTATCAACCGGGGCATCCTCACCGCGTGAGCTCCTCGAACCATTTTTCTCCGTCGAGCGTCCATGCACATCACTGACCGACGCTCTCTTTCCGCGTACCTATGCAGTATCTGTCAGACCGGCCACATGGTTAGCGTACGTCGACTCCTTCTATACCCTCCTACGCGTCTCGCTGACCGCCCAGTTGACCAGATTGCCGCCTACCCGGACCACTCGTACTTCTTCGTGTTCGGCCTGCTGGAGTCGAAACGTGCGTCGCGTCGCTCCTCCTCATCCCTTCGAGCATGCGCTAACCTCTCGCTTGATGGCAGTGTACATCAACACCCTCCTCGCGACGTGAGTTCACGTCCTTCCCTGTTAATAAGCGACCTGACCCTTTCTATGCGATGACAGGCTGAACGCGCAAAAGGCGATGAGGGGCGAGGGGACCAACATCGTCGAGCTTGGCACGCAGATCCTCGACCGCATATCCGGCAACACGCCCGTCTCCTCGCGCGCAGGAAACCACCGCAGCAACAACGGTCGCCACGACGATGTCAGTTTCCCTTCCCTTCGCATTCCCATTCCGTTTCTTTAATCCTTGACTTGCAGGCGTCGGAGAGTATGCCCAGCTTCGTGATCGACCTCTCGCAGGACAAGGCGGTGCGTGCGCCCCGACTGTCATCATAGTCGTGCCTTACTGACAGCTCTCATACTGACCCAATAGGCCATGGCGCGCATGCACAGCGATATGGGTCACGAAGTATAATAGGTTCTGTATGAAAGGTGACAGGCGGAAGAAAAATTCTAGGAGGCTATCTTATCGGTACTGTGACATTCATTTTTTCTGCTTTTCCGCGCGCATCTGAAATCTTACGCTCGTTATTGCTGCGCTTGCTCCGTAGACTGTATTTATGGTCTGCCATGTAGATGATGATAGTAGTAGTGATTTATCCTGTGTTTATATCCAATTTTCGAGGTCCGCGTCGATGCAACGCACAAGCCTTATGCTGCGCAACTGGGAACCGCCAATCGAGCGGACGTAGGATTAGGCCGCTGGGGTACGGGTCCGCGACCTTCTCGCTTTGCTCTGTGCCACACGATCTCCCGCTAAGTATTGCCCGCATGTGCGGTATGTACGCGTCCCGCGTCAGAGCCCGGCGCCCAATGTGATGCGACTGAATGCCAGGCTCCGAACCGGAAGATCTGGAGCAGTGCGTAGATCACCTTCCCCACGCACATCATTTCGGGCGAAGGTTATGAACGCGACAGGCGAGTGCAGACCGGTGTTTCAGAATACCGCGGTGTGCTTCCATAGACCGCCCTCAATATGCGCCGCGGCTGGCCGGTCTTCCATTATCGTAGCCGGCTTCGCTAAGCCTGCGTGCGCTTCGACCCCGGGGTCGGCGTTCTATACTGATACTCTAGCAGCCCCATTCCACCACCCCTTCCTTCGGTGCGGAGCTCAATTGGAACTCTCATGCGAGCTGCTGGAATCAGCTACTACTCCAGTCCGAGGTCCCAACTCGCAATACTTTCCGTTTGGTGCATACCAGCGCTGGAGGTAGCGGCACATGTCGCGGCCTCAAAACTTCCGCGAATCGGAGTCCGCGGGTTTACGGTACCTGTTCAGCGACTAGTGCCCGAGGAACACGGTGGCCTTGTGCGCGTCGCTATAACGTTTTCCTCCGGTTCAGTCTTACGCGGAAATGCCGAGAATAAGTACCCACCGCAGACGTCCAACGATGGCGTTGCACTGGACCATTTGCTCCATTATGGATCTCTCCTAGAGCGGAAGAAATTCAATGGACACACTTCCTTTGTCTAAAATTACAGTCTCAGCTACCTCGTGACGGAACCTGGGACCAACCACCATGTTCAGCCCTCCGAGTTTCAGAATCTCCTCCGAGGCGGGTATGATTGCATGGCGTTGAAATCACTCTTGAAAGTTGATCATATGAAACAGAATTTATTATGCCAGACAGTTGCAACTTTGCGAGTACGAGGAACCTCGTACTTGGCGCAAGTTGGATCAAGCTAGAAGTGGTGGAAAATAGATGAACTCAAATTGTCCAGGTCTGTACCACCTTTTCATGTTCCACACCGAAGAGCTGCAGTAGATGTCCATAGCAACAGCGAGCAACTCAGTTTCAATCTTAAAATCAAGGGTGCAGGGCCCGCAGCCATAACACTCACCTTCACAGTGAATCCCGTCGCGACCATCACGACTGACCGCAGGACGTCCTCGAGCCTCTGCCCGAGGGGCATGTCCGGAAACTCCACCCTGAAGCGCCATACGCAGAACGGGATGCCCGAGCATTCCGGGTCGACGACGCCCGGGAGCACGGCCTGTATGTCATCACTACTGATATTCCCCTTCCAGTGGCAGCTCGGTCCCCGAGTAGAGCCATCATGGGACGCGTCGACACGATCACGGCGCTCCTGCCGGATCCGGCGGGAGAGAAACGGGTTGAGGTCAAACACGTACACCCACACGCTCCTAGTGTCCGCGTCTGCGTCCCCATGCCCATCCGGGTCCGACACGACGAGGGGCATGCGCGAGCCAAATGGGATCGAGACGAGATCGCGCACTGCGAGAGAGCCCGGGGGCTGCAGACACAGCCGGAGGCATCCCTTGGGCCCCCAGTCGGCCTATGGCACAAAGACAGGCCCGCCGCTTCCTTCTCCGTTTCCATCTGTCTCACCCTCCACTCCGGGCTCGGGCTGGGATCGAGAGTGGGCGGCGTGACGGCGGGCCAGGGTGAGGAGCGTCGCACGCGGGACAAGAAATTGCGTCTGGTACTCGTGTTCCGCATCGGCGCATGCGATGTTGAGGGTGAGGGCGACAATGGAGAGTGAGAGGTCGGTTTGGAAGTGGCCTTCTGCATGGGAAATATGCTCAAGATACTCTTGTTACTGCGCCGGAGAAACCATCGCCGCCTTGCTCGGCCAGGTGCGTGCCAGGTACGTATTGATTGGTATTCACATCATCACTAACCGGGCCTGACGGATGTCCGCAAACTGTCCTTCCACTAGTACTATATATCACGGTTGTTCGCGGTCTGCGGACAGAAGCATCTCATCCTTCAATCCACAACTCGCCATGCACCGGGATGTTTGACGGTAGATCCAGACTTCGCATCCTTTGGTATAGGTCTTTCAGCAATACATCACTGTTTTCTCATGCGTGACATCCACCACGAACGGCGGCACACGGTCGGATTCCTAGAATGACACAGAGAGAGGTCAGTTAAACGCTAATTCAATGTCAATCAAGAAATGCACTGACACGATCCGATTGTTGAGAGGTGTCCCCTCGAATCCTTTGTCGTTTGAACACTTCAAGTTGTGTGCCTAGCTCCATGACAGTTTTCTCCTCTCGGCTCATGGACTTCTGTGCATTGAGGCTGTGTGCGTAGGGAAACATTAGCTACGACAGCGACTTGTTGGATGGGATCCATTATCTCTGTGCGATGGCTCACGTTGCGAGGAGTGTGTTGCAGTATACTATTCTCGAGAATTGGTCAGAGGGAGACGGAAAGACTCCAAGTAGTCACCAGAGACATGCACATACGTTTTCCATCCAAGAGGCCAAATACGAAGAATATAAAGTGCCCCGGAAATCCGACGATCTTGTCATTAGAATTAGCGCATGGACGAGCTCTTGTTCATAACGAGGAACACACAGTGATCATGTGGCCGGCCTGGCACATCCTGGTCAACAAAGCGAGATTACAAGTGAGCGTAATGGCTACAGTGTAGGAAGTTCGACACATTTTGCAAGGCTCAGCACTCACGCAGTAAGTGCTCCTCGGTTTACGGCGTAGATAATCAGCCGGTCGATCATCGAATCGGTCCTGTACAGGGGATGTCCGAGTCAGCATGGAGTTGCGTCATGTTGGTCAATTCGAGCTGCACCTCTTAAATCCGGTCCTCTTGTAGTGAAGGTAGTAGGTGAGAGCGGCAGCGATGACGATGTCGCAGACCACGCTCAGACCATTTGCAAAGCCTGCAAGAATCCTGGTTTCGAGAGAGCCGAGGTAGTAGATGTCGCTGTGTGTGTGGCTAGTTCATAGCATAGAATGAGCGCCATCCAGACGACGATGTTATGCGATGCACGTACAGATTCACGGATATGGCTGACGCAAGGTTGGAACATAAGCAATGCTGTCAAAACTACCATCAGCAACAGCGCTAACCCGTGGCAATTCCATTGCCACGCCGGGCCGGGTTTCCATACCACAACTGGACGGGTGAGGTTTGCAATGCATCAACTTGCACATGCAAACCTGAAACCGTCGAGATTAAAACCGCCATGCCAGAGTAATGATTTTTAGTAGGATTGTATTATTATAAGGTGGTCAAGGATTTGATAGTCAAAGTGCCTGTAATCCGAGTTCGCGGCCAGTATGGTGGGCGGCCCGGGGTCACTTCAGCGCTTCATCCCGATGAAGCTCAGCGCTCGTTGTTGGTTCCATGTTCATCTCCACCATTTGCGATCGACACTCTGCCGCGGCTCTCTGTGCTCCATTCGTCACTGGTGAAACACGCTGCTACAACGTCATATCTGGCCCTCCACTATTTTTGTTTTCTAGAAGGAAGGGTCGAAGCAATGTCGAGAAGTCGCGGTAAACCCCCAAGAACACCCCCGCGAATGGTGAGTCGTTCATCTGTGCCCTGAACGTGAGGGAGTAGTCGATCGTGAGACTTGTGGACCAGTTGACCGTGATTCTTGGACGAGGTCCGTGCGCTGTCACGGGCCAGTCCAAGTTCGTGACCTGTCATTCGGTCTTCCCGTCCTTTATCAAGCTCCGCACCCTCTCGCTACACCCTCAACGCTTCCTCCTTCCCCCCATCATACCGTGGCTTTCCACCCCAGTCAGAGCTATGTATTCATATGATCGGGGTTTCATGATATGTCTTCGAGTCTGTTGTACTGACGTCTTCACTCCAGCAGTCTCTACGCTGCCTGTTTGGCTCGAAGGCCGGTACGTCCTTGTATGCGCTTCATTCTTCAGCGTTGACTATATGCGCTTCCTCCTCCTCACGTTGCCTCATCGGTTATGTTTCCCCTCCATGAAGTTTGTGAGGCTTCAAAAAGGTGAGTCAGTGTATCTTTTCGGTCACCCTGTCCCTTGACCTGTCTTGAATTTTGTCGCTATGGCACCCACCCCCTTCCTGCGCGACCATTGCCTTTGCTATGGTGTCTTCCATCCCTCTCGCATCTCTGTTATTATGTCACTACGATTCAGCCTCATCTGACGAGGACCTAAGGACAGGTAAGGGTCTCATATGTTCTTTTCTTCGTCTTCGTCTCCTCCCTCTCTTCCATTTCCCCTTGAAACCCCTACCCCACCTGAACCCTCCTGGACCCGCCCTCAACCCAGCATTTTAGTGCTCTGACTGTATTTGCGCCATGCCTACGTTTTAGTCGTCGCGTTGTTCTGTGCGTTATTAGTAGTTGTCAATGAATATATTTCCTCGCAACGCATCCAGTGTGAATGTTGGCTGTCGTGTAGAGTCTATGAACTGCTTCTTTTGATAACTGTAATACCTGCCTGCCATAGGAATTTCTACCTTGCATTGCTGAGGTTTGCAATGCGCCCCGCATGGGTTTGCAATGCAATACTCGGTATGCATTGCCAGTCTCATAATAACCACTCCTTTGTAATGTCGATACAAACCTAAAACTGGCAATATAGTTATGTAATGTTATTCAATATAAGATGGTATTACATTGTCATTGTATACGGAATTACAATCATTTTGCGCCCCGGCTGATGACACTCGTGTTTTGACATACCAATTCCTGGACCTTGAAGCGCAAACCCCAGCAGATTGTTAGAGTATTGCACTTCATATAGCTCACCCACTCACCGCAAGAGCATAGAGCAAGAACAACCTATGATCAAATTATTCTGTCAATATGTATCATCTGGGGCATGAAGGTGTGGTCACTTACGATGGTGCTAACGACCATGACATTCTGCTTGCTTACTATTTAGCCCGATGGAAGTCATCGTTATCGTCGGATTCGACTATCATTGTACAAATATACAAACTCACAGGCCCAAAGACGATGTGCAAAGAAGCTGTTCTGGTGTAAGAAACACTGCTGTGCGACGTGAAAGTAGGAATTTACCACTGAGTGAGCGTTCCGATAATAACCTGAGTTTGAATCAGTCTTGAAGGTCAATATGCGACGATCATCGAATATTTACCGTAACTCCGTTTTCAAACTAAACCCATGGCCGTTAGTAAGCATCTGCATGCCCATTTATCTCTGAAGATTTGTGATACCACTCACCGCGAAAGTCCTGCAATACAAATACTTTAGTGAATTAGCGGAGAGGGGGTTCCAGGGGACTCACGTAGGGGTGCGGAAGAGCAACGACTGGTTTCCGAAAGCTGTGACGAAGTATTCATAATAGATGCTCACAGTGAGAGCCATCGAAATCGTATCGAGGAAGCTGAATATACTAGTAAGGCATTCCGAGCAGTCATTCTGAATAAGATGTACATACAATAGCAGTCCAACCTTCAAACCAGCATCAGCTCCATTTACTAGGTTGGAGCAGTTAACTCAGCTCAAGCTTACTGACAAAGTATCTCAAGCGGATGGAGTCTTGGCCCTTGTCCCGGAAGTATATGTAGGCCTGCAAGACAGTGACCCCATATACGCTGTTCGAGAGATGATGAGACCGAGGTACAAAAGCGGAGGAGTGGGGAACTTTGGACGTACACAGCTGAGACAACAACACCAATCAAGCCACACGCAAGGGCCTCCTTGATTCCGGAAATAAGGGTAGGAGGCAGCTGGGGTTGAGCTGAGCAATCCATGAGAGAGAGGTGTGGGGTGTGCACACATACATACACCTCCCAGGACATGCTTAAATGGCGAGGTGTGACGTGTGAATGAACTCGCACAGACGCATGGAGCGTCTTCGCCAACTGTGCCGAGCCCCACATTCTGCTGGCAGTGCTGATAGACATGGATATTGATGAACGCCATGATTGTGCACTGTCTAGTAGGTACCCACCGAACATCAGAGCCGACAATAAGTAGCCACAAATGAATCGAGCTAATATGCCCTTACCTTCACAGTGTGAGCATCTCATCTCTATTTCAGAGCCGTATATGACTAGGCAACATATTTGCGACCACTGTCTAGACATTAAACCTTGTGTATACGATAAATCACCAACCGTCATCCCTTATGCCGGTGGTAGGTTGGAAACCTGCGATATCGCCGGATACAGTGGGGAGCAGCCTGCAAGAAAGAAGGTTTGATGATCCTGCCAGCCGGAGTTCATCTGCACAGCCATAAGTGTCATCGTCGGCGGCGAACAGTAGGAATCTGTCCAACTTACTGAAAGTTGCTGGACAGATATTGGCGGAGGTTACGTCTGGTGAGCGGTCCATCGAGTGATAGGCATCATATCGAGATGTTCACCGTGCAATACATGGCAAGTCTGTTTCAGTTCCGGTTGGTCTGTTGACGTCCACAAAATCACGCTGTCCAGGTACAGTGCCTTCTCCGTTAATTGTAGACACGTCTTTCGAGTTCGTTCCGATGTGGGCGTATCATAACTCATCGCTAGGAACTTGGCACTAGAGTTCCGAAGGGTGGCGTTGAGATGATGGATTGCGGACCTTGATACCGCAGTACAGCACCGATAGTACATCTTTCTAAGGAAATTGTCAGTACAAGAACGCTCCACCTAACTGGTTGCGACTTTTTCTTCAACTACGTACATGAACGGGACTTTGGTAGAGATTCAAGTGCAAGTGCGTAGTGAAAACTTACCTCGTCCTGAATGCACGGCACGACTCCGGCATTCCTGCTGAAGTTCAACGGGTGGTTATTACTCCAATCTCTTGCATTGGACTACTTGTGCAATATGTGCAGCGAAGACTTGGCGGCGACGTGTGTGGTGGAGGACTGCTGAGAGGCGGTGGCCGTGAGTGGCGCGAGTGCCGGGGCTCCGGCGATATCCGAGTACCGTGCTCATTCTGCGCCTGTCCACTATGACGTGGCCTGGAGTGTACCTTGATTCTTGATTCTTAAACTGTCGTTGCCACTCTCCGCTCTATTGACTTTACCAATTGTGTAGCTGAGCCTCTGCACTGTGATATCAAGAACAGAGGCCAAGTATGGATCCAGCGTACTCAGCCAGGAAGATGACTCCTCCCAAGATCGATGACCTGACTGCCGACGTCCTCGCTCTCGCATTTTCGCTGCTTCGCGGTCGAGATATCGCGAGATGTGCCCAAGTACGCAAACACACCCGACCTCAAGAAAACTCTAACCTCTTTTTAGGTTTGCCGTTACTTTGCAGAAGTCATCGACTCCGATCTTTATCTGCAATACAAAATCGAACTTGCGCTCAACGGCATGGTCGACGGGGGTTCCAGCATCCTGCCGACATCGGAACGACTACAGCGTCTCCGCAGATACGTATCCAACTTCGAAAGAGGTGTTTTCGACCACGAGGATCTTTCCGCTCATCCTAACCACATTATTGGCATGCGCAATCTCCAGTGGAACATGAAGACACCTGCCGAATCGTCCCTCACATACCTCTACAGCCATGGCGGTCGGTCCAACATATCTCTCTCTGTCTTCACCCCCGGTTCAGCACTGGCCGGTATACAGTCTCAACGCTACCTCCTTCCAATCCGTACGGCAAGCAGGCCAGGTCGAGTGATTTCCAAGTGGGCCATAGACCACGCTCAAGATCTGCTCGTGATCGCCGAGATAGCTGATACTATTACGCCTGAGGATGTACGGGTGAAGTCAGTACCTAATCTCGCCACTTTCAGCAGATGAACTGACAGACCTGCAGTTTAGACGAGATTTACATTCATTTCTATTCCCTCAGCGGCTCAAAGATCGTCTGGTCGACACCACACCCGGCGGCGGCGCGGCCTGAAGTGCACGTTTTTGGTGGGCTGACTGGGGTCCAGCACAACGCCCAGCAGATGACAATCGTCGTTGAACTCCACATCGACGGACAGTATGTTATTTTGCAACTGTCTGTTACACGCGCGCCTGGTGAGCCTCGCGCCGTGTTCATCGAAGTGTACCGCTGGAGGACGGGTGAGAGGATTTCGGTGCGTCCCCCTCTCACTCCCGATGTCGGCCCGATCTCATCGATCCCTCCGCTGCCAGCGAGCATACGTCGGCACGCAGCTGGTCCACGTCGTCCCACTGGAAGACCCCTACCTCCTCGTCATCCCCAACGTGTCCCAAGCCGCGCCATGTCTCAGCATATACAGCTTCTCCCCGTCCGACACTCCCACTCAGCGAATGTGCACGCTGTCCTTGCAATGCGAGGACCTTCACCGCGATGACCGCATCCGTTCGCACGCGGTCTGCACCGGCGACCGCCCACAGCCCCCCGAAGGGCATTTCCACGTCGACCTGTCGTCGCACTCGGTCGTCGCACTCACCTTCTGGATCGGCGATCCCCAGGGCGACTACGAGATGCATTTCCTCATCCCACGCACGACGCTCCTCGCTCGGATCCGGGCAGCGGTCGCAGAGCACCCGCCAGCAGAGATGGACGGTGACGAGTCGCAGGGTGTACACGTCCCCTGGGAGGACTGGGGCCCACAGGTGTGTCTCCGGCTACGTATACCCTGCACGCTGTCTCGCCGTGCGCTGCTGGTCCCATTCGGCTCGCGGATGCCGCTCGTCGTGTTTGATGGCCCGAATGCGAGGAGCGCGTCTGTGTTCGTCTTCGACGTCGATCCGCTTTCTGCGCACCGCAGGAGCAGGAGGGGGCAGGGCCTTGCGGCGCACCACCCCGAGGGTGATGACTCCAACTCGAATGCAGGAGACTCGGAACCGGGGTCGACGGCGGTCATCGACGACATCGAGGCGGTGCTCCCGGGTGTCGTCGACCCGGAGTGCGCGAGGATCCCGTATGTCGCGTATCGCTTCAAGTTGCCGTACGATCCCGCGGAGTGGCAGTTTGGGCATATGATTCAATCGGTGGTGATGAATATGACGGGCTTCACGGTGAAGGTGAGTACATGCACTATGCGCTGAGGATTTTGTCTTTGTCTTTCGTTGCATTGGAGTCCTCGGTGGCCTCATCCGTCTTTTCAGTTTACCGGGGTCGGATACGAGAAGTCGGTGCAGACTTGGACGGTTTGATACCCCTTGATGTCACGATGGAGACAGGTTTGCCCGTCAGCTCTCACCTCCCGGAGTTCACTCCTGTGCGGGAACCAAGACGAAACATTCTGCGGTACAGGCGGTGCGAGGGAGAGGGCATTGCGACAGAGAACGAGACCAGCAACAACGAGCGACATGATCGGTGAAGGAAGCAAAACAGCGCAAGAAAACGATCAGAGAGAAGGCTCAGCCCGCAGCAGTCGTTATCAACATTCGACCCAGGCTATCTCGAAAATCCTGCTGTGCGCATTCGTCGCGCTGGTCAGAACACTACCAGCTGAGAGCATATCTCCCCGAACGACTCGGAGCTCGAGTCATATGTCGGTCGCCGGCAGTGCATCCCGCGCAGCCCAAGTCCCAACTCGCGCGGCCCGGAGCCAATGCGCGCCGTCGTGCGACTTCCTAATACCCGTCACCGTGCGTCACGAAGTGTGGAGGTCGAGACGGGCATCCAAGTCCTGGTACGCGTACGGGTCGTCCTCGCCTGGTTCACACGCTGCTCAGTGTCAAACTCGGTGTTGAACGCGAACTCCATTTCCGAACCGTCGCGTAGTCCGTCTTCATACGTAGCTGCTGCGGTGGAGCCGTGTGCTGTGGTCGATTCCTGCACAGGCACGGAACGCTAGCGCAGTGCCCAGTGGCACTCTTGTCTCCGAATCGGATGTTGCATACTTTGGACGGGCGCCCAGCACTAGCTATAGGGAGGGCATCGCCTTGGAAACGTTAACAGCACAGCACAGTCGCAAAGCGGGACGGGGTCCAAGGAGACGTGACCAAGAAGGGTTGGCTGTCCAGGTTCGCGACCGCGAGACGAGCACATTGTTTATCTCCCAGGAGGACGACAACCTGCAGAATCCAGAGCTGGCAAAAAGATGTGGCGCCTCAGCGCCATCCTCGCGATCGGCTATGTGAACGCTGTATGCCAGCACGACCGAACAGATGCGGCCCCCCTTGCTCGCATCCCAGCTCTGCCCTCTGATCTCTTCGATCCAGCGGTCCGTGGCCTGCCGCGTTGGTCGAAACACACGCAACGCACCTTCAGGCTGTCGCTGCTCTCCCGGGCTACCGCGTCTCGTGAACGACTGGTGCAACGCGTGATAGTCCGTGCTCACGGTCGGGTCGTTCGTGGTTGGTCCACGCCAAGGGCTCCGAGTCAACACAGACCGTCGAAGCTCTGGCAGGACATAGGGAATTGGAACTTCAACGAGCCGTGCTGATGGCCCTGTGGGGGTCGGAGGGGGGGTTCGGTCGACCGACTGCGCGCGTGGAAGAGGTCTGAGTTCACGAGAACGAGGGAATCACTGGACGGCTGCAGGTGGCTGATCCAAGATATGCGTTAGGACGGATCAGGTGGGTGGGTGAACGCACACCTATTGCTGGTTGACCCGCGATGGCTCAAAGTCAGACCCCGCTAAACGAAAAAAGTTAGAGCAATCTCTGACTTGCAGGGCGTATTCCTCGTGGCGTAAACGACCCGCGACACGTGATCGTGACTAACGTCACTGATACGAACTCGGCGCGTTCGCCTGTCACGGTGCTGGATTTGTCGTCGTCCCGCCAGCGACATCTCCCTCTTTGCTCCTTCCCTTGCCTCATGAATCCCACCGTCTACATCATCCTGCGTGGACGGACCAGACGACTCGGGGCTAGTGCTGACTCGTCGTCCCATACAGCAAAACACACCGACGCGGACATTCTGTCAGCGTGAGCTCACTACGTCGGGGCGCGCATCTTCCAAGGCCAGCGGACGCCGCAGGCGGTGAAGCTAGACGGGCGATAATGGGTAGCTCGTGCGCGTGGACGTGCTTCGCGTCAAGAGCTCGTGGAGGAGCGGGACAACTTGTTGCAGGACACCAGCCAGGTAAGTACGTCCACCCTCCTTCCTCCCTTTCGGTCCACTTTCTCGCTATATGCGTGGGGTAGACACAGTTGTAGAATGGAAGGCCGCCGAAACGCGTGGGGTCTCAATGTATAGATGATGAACAAGAAGATCGTGCCTCGCTCATCCCCATCGTAGTCGTCGAGAAGACGGCGAATGCGGTCCGGCTCTTCAACCAGTTCAAGGGCCACCTTTACGAGCTTACGCCCAAGCGCACTGTTGGCAATGTCTTGGATTCAACTACGGCCTCTGCGATCCAGGTAGCCGCTGAGATGCGCATGCTCCACATTTCTGCTCTGAACACACGGCGAGCTATCAGAAGTTGACCTGTCCTTGGGGCGAGATGAAGACTAAGCACGGTGCACATCTACGGACAACAAGCCCAAGGGGATTCACACCGTCAAGCATCAAGGTCGGAGTGCCCTTTCCGTAGAGTGCGGCGACTTCGCAGTGGCAATGAAGAAGGCTGCAGACGCGCTCACCGAGGTGAGTTTCGGATTCTTCGACCAAGGGCGATCCTGTGCAGCAGAAGTCTGACTTTGTGGCGATTGCAATAGACTACATCGAGCGGCGGCTCCTCAGGCCTCAAGGGCTCCTTCGTGACGTGCCGTAGCATAGACGCTAGCTGTGGAGGAGCCATCGACAGCGGCATCCTCGACCTGGGCATCAACGGGCCCAGCCTCGTGCCGTGTACTCGACTTCGTTGAGCTACGAGCGTGCCGATGTCCAACTGCCACCGCACTTGCTTGCTCGCGCTGTAGTACGCCGTGGCCCCGAGCCCCTTCATCCCCGAGCCTGCGAGCACTGTAGCAGCCTGCCCCCGCTCCCGCCGGGCTGGCCTCGCAGGAGGAGCGGACAGCCTCGCGCGACGCGTCTGCCGTGCCCAAGAAGTTCGCCTCGGACATCGCGTGCACGTCCGCGTCGACCACAGCCTCCGAGTCGGCCTTGCCCATCGTCCCGTCTCCGGCATCGACATGGCCAAACTTGTCTTTCGCGGCTGCGAACGCGTCCAAGTGGCGAGTGGTCTTGTTGCTTGGTGTTGTCGCTGAACTTGAGGGTGAGGAGGGGGCCGGGGAGTGCTCTTGTCCCATACAGTCAGAGAGGGTTTCGCGGCGGCGCACGGTGGCGGACGCGATTCCGCCCTTCAAGTGTTCGAGGACGATGTCGGCGAGCTCACGACCGAAGCCAGTTGATATGTCAGCATCAGTATTTGTGTAGTGGTGAGCGATGGAAAGCGTCTGGCGCAAGTTCTATTGGATGCGTGCTGACCCAGACGGTCAAAGTTGTGGTGTTTGCGGTGTAGTACGGTGTGCACGTGAATGTCGGGGTGTACAGTGTGCTTGAAGTTTGTTTCGTTCGTCGTCGTACCTTTATCTACTCTTTGCGCATGTTCGAGAGGCCCATGAAACCCTTCTCGTAGAGGGTTGGAGTAGTATACCGAAGCCCGACATGACGCATCAACCAACTTTGACCAGGTGGGGCTCGGGAGACTCAGAGAATCCGGGCTTGCGGTCTGGTGTGGTAAGTTGGCGCCCAATTCCGACTTTGCGAGGACGCTGAGGAGGTGCGAAGCAGGCGCTTCGCATCCTCCAACCTGTTTAGGATCCACCACCACCACATGATCACTTGTGTCCATTCTTGCCGCTGTATCTAAAGCCACCCTTCTATTGCAAACACAAGATGGATTCAAATGCAGCGCATCTCGGTTCCCATTTCACGGCGGTTTGCAGTGCGACAATTCACGATCTACCCGCTGAGGTACTGTTCCTCATCTTCTGGAGCTACCTTCACGGGAAAGATATCGCAAGATGCATGCGGGTAAGTATTGTTATTACTCGCTTTGATTAGCTGTAATTGATGCCCCTCCGTGTTCAGGTCTGTCGGCACTTCGCAGATCTCATCCACTCCGACGTCTACCTGCAATACAGGATCGAGCTCGCGAAGAACGGCATGGTCGACGGTCCTTCTGACACGCTGCCTGTGTCCGAGAGACTAAAACGGCTCCGCCAGTGCTCTTCCAACTTTCGCAATGGCATTTTTGACCGTGAAGACATCACGGCGCATCCGGAATATGCCCACCAGTTACACGGTCTTAAGTGGAACAGCAGGGGAGTCGCTGAGGGCGTCACATCGGTTCTGTACAGTGACTCAGATACTTTCAAGACTTTCCTTTCAATCTCGATGGATGGTTCTGTGCAAGCGGGTATCCCATCTCGACGCATGATAGTTGGGACGCCTCCGGATCATACACGATTCATATGCAGCTGGATTATCGATCGCGTTCAAGATCTTTCCGTCACATTGGAGTATGTCTACGGAGACACGAACCTACGGTGTGTCCTTTCTGAACATAATACTAGAGTATTATCCAGGCATTAACCTTATCAATTATTTGCTGATCCCTCATGCTGATGAACTACGCGACATGCAGTGTTCACGAGGTCCATTTTCGTTCATGGAGTGCCCCCCAAACATATCATCCAGCCGCAACTGTACCTTGCAATCAAAGTCCCTGCTCAACTTGGCACTTCTGACGATCCGAGAGAAGAAATATATATGTATCCATTAATCATGGGGGGATGCCACGTTCTTTGGAAACTTGTGGAGCCAGTAGGCGCAGTTCGGCACCACTCGATTCACGCTTGCGACTGGAGGACCGGCCAAATCATATCGGTGCGCACCACTTCAACTTATTTATCTCCTCAGGATAATTGGCCCTTAATGCTTGCTATCTATCGCCTGTTGCAGCGGATAGCCCTCGGGGATAAGGATCACATGTTTCAGCTGCTGGATGACACCTACGTCCTCGTTCTACGCGAACGCTTTGACTCTGACTCCACACCACACCTCACCGTTTACAGTCTCTCCTCTTCATACGGCTCATCCTCCAGCCAACCAATCTGCTCCCTTCAGCTCCCTGATGTCACCCTGGCCCCGGGAAAGCGCATATCGTACCGCGACGTGTGCGTAAGCCGGCCGCCACCGATACCTGAAGGCCACTTCCAAGCTGATCCATCAGTATCCATGGTCGTCATCACGGACTACATCGAGGTCGGAGGACATCCGTCACACTCGGACTACGCCAGCCACCTTCTCATCCCGTACGCCACGCTGCTCGCGCAGATTCGGACAGCGGTTGACTCGAACTCGAACCGCGACGTATGCGAGTACCCTGTACCGGTGCCGTGGGAGGACTGGGGCCCACAGGCATCCCTGCGGCTTTGTGTGCCCGTGGTTGGCGATCGCTCTGACCCTATGATTGGCCACCAGATCCTGGTACCATACGGCTCCCGGATGCCCGTCGTGTCGTTCGATGACCCCGGATCCACATGCGCATCGGTGTACGTGTTCGACATCAACCCCCTCGCCGCCCGGTACGCACAGCAGGCTCTCCGAGCTTCCGCTCAGCCAGAATCTGGCGTGAGGGCGACCGCGATCGTGGAGGACTCGGACGTCGAGGCTGCGCTCCCGGGCGTCGTCGATCCGGACATCAAGGGGATCCCGTTCGTCGTGTACCGCTTCGAGCTCCCGCAGGAAGACCCTGGCTGGCCCGCGGTACGCGCGGTGCGGATGAGCATAACCGGATTCACGGTCACGGTGAGGCCTCTGCAGGACTATCATTCAGCTTCGCGATATCCGTGTTCAATGATTGCTCGTTGCAGTATGGTGGACACAGACCCGATGTGAATGACGTAAGTTGGACGATCTGATCCTTCGCAGGAAGACGTCGTCACTGCGTCCTGGGTCGTATGGGTGTGGGCCAAGTGTGTGAAGTATCAGTGGGGAGTTCTGGAGCTGGCTGGGTCGAAGGAAGAAGGATACGGAGAGTAATTCAGACATATGCGTACTCGGTGGGGTCAATTGCTTGCCAGCCTTCCGTATGACATGAAATATCATGTTCGTTGCGCACCAGAAACTCGTCCCGAGTATCGCGTGGTCACATGGACGTTCGCATGCTCAACCTCACTGATCGTCGCGTACAGTGGGCGCCGTTCGCTTTTCGCCTTGACATTGACGCGGCCGAACTTCTCCTTCATGACCATAAACGCAGCGAGGGCATCCTACAGCTTGGTGACATAGAGCATGAGGTGAGGAGGTGGCCAGCGGGATGGATACGCGGCCACAAGCCCAGAGAGGACTTCCGGACAGGCAGCGTGCGGTCGAGATCGCGACGCGGCTCTTCTCGAGAGCAATTTTTGTAAGCTCGCGCTCGAAGTTGATTGACGCGCGAATTACTTCCTGCGAACGTCGTTGATGAGATGTCGCTGCTTGGACATTGTATCCTAGGTTTCCAGGACCTACTGAGCCAGACAGCCATGGTGGAACGCGCAAGAAGCATGCAATCACATTCCCCGAGATTGCACTAGGAGTAAGTTTCTCGACCGTGATGTGCCTATGGACATTGACATCAGAGGTCAACAATTGAGCTGCACGCAGTCCAAAGGTAAGTAGTTTGCATAATTAGCTTGCACAAGGTTATGATGAGGGGGGGTATCGGACTCTCGGGGACGCGAGACAGGTTCAAGTAACCTGATGCGCAGTAACTTCATCCCCAAGCCATTTCCACAGTCTCTCGCCGATCTCGTCGTCGTACGCCTCCGGCCTGCACTTCCCGACACGCGCCCAAGTAATGAAGAACTTGGGATCGCGCATGAGCATCGTCAGTGGGCATTATTGGTTTCGCGAACTCGGGGGCACACTGTACCTCGCCGTTGTGCTTGAGAGCTTCGGGCATCGTCCCCGCATACAGTTGCGTAAGTGCGCCGTATGGTGCAGGGATCAGCAAAAGGTTCTGAAGGGACACCCAGAGCATCAGCGGTGGCCCACGCATCGCAGGGCCGATTATGCGTATCATCTCACCAGTATCGATCTACCCATTGACGACATGTGAAACTGCAGATCGGTTCTAATGTCCCTGTACAACACCTGGGTCAGTTCATTGCGTCGAGTGATGCGTAAAGGCCGCATGATTTACCTGGATTGAGGATCCTTCTTGGGGAAAAGTTGATCTTCGTTTTACAGTTCTATCGTTGTTCGAGTTCGTTATTTTTGATGGCTCATCCAAGTTGCAGATGTGGATAGCATGAGACCGACTTGGAGGCAAGTGGTGAGCTGTAACATGTTCAAATATCGTTTCCCGTGTAGGTTTATTTAATTTAAGAGTTTTCATGCAGACGATGGAAACATGATACATCAAATCGTTACATATAACATACCGGCAACGTATGCCTTCAGCTTGTGCCCCGTCAGCGTCAGACCGTCCACGTCTCTTCTGCCTCGAGATCGCCCGGTCTGGCACCATCGCCTGACTGAAGACAACTCTCGGTTAATACTCCATGTCTGAGAGGTGAGGCGGAGCCAGAGCGCGTGGCGTAAAACTCACCGTAGTAACTGTGAAGCCAGTCATGCACATCCGTACCGCCCGGATTGGGGCACCGCCTGCTAAATCCGAAACCTTGAAGCGATACACCACGTACGGGATTGCCGCACAGTCCAGGTCGAAGAAGCACGGAAGCACTCTCTCAGCATTCTTGACGATCGTCGTCACGATCCCCGTCGCCTCCGATGCCGATGCCGATTCCGATTCCAAGGTCGCTATGTCGTGCAGAGCGCGCGCATGTCGCGCCATGAACGGGTTGATGTCGACCACGTATACGACCAGGGACGGCACATAGAACGCGACTAAAGGCATCCGTGAGCCCCAGGGGATCAAGGAGGTGCGGTGCAACCACTCGGGGTGCGCGGAACGCACGCGCAGACGCAAGCATCCTAGTGGGCCCCAGTCCTGCCACGGGACCGGGATAGGGAGCCCATCCGAGTCCGAGGGCGCAGGTGCGTCGCTGGCCGAGTTGGTCGCAATCTTGGCCCGGACGAGGAGCGTGGAGCATGGCATAAGGAGGTGGGAGGCGTACTCGCCGTCTTGGCCTCGGCCGTACTGCGTGAGGACGATCATGGTCTGCGAGGGGTCGGCGGTGAAATGCGCTTCGGGGTCTGGAGCGTGTCGGCTGGTGATCATCTTGCAAGATCCTGTATTCAGCGGGTGATCAGGAAGCTGGAGGATGGCCGGCGGACATGTTGCAGCGGACGGGCAGAGGCTGTAGATGTTGATTTGCTGCGGCGGTCCCCAACCAGCATTGGGTAGAACGACTACGTGGGTATCGTCTAGCGGGAGCATCTTCCCTGTCTCCATCCCCAGGTCGATTTTCTGCGTAATATTATGTGAAGATGTCAGATGAACAAGGCAGATACCCCTGACAAGTGCCAAGAAGAAACAGCACGTACAGAGACGAACCGCCCAGCCCTCCAGTCGAACACTTCGATTGAGCAGTTATGAACGTGTTCGTGTACGGTGTTCAGTTTCCAGACGACGTGGCTGACCCCGATACACAAGAAGAGGTCGTCTATCCGCACCACATCATCGCTACCAGGTTGAGAAGAGATTTGCAGGCAAGGAAGTGCTGCATCTGGGTGATCTCTCCGAACTCTCTCCGATCTGCTCAACGAACAGAAACGGACCTCGAAGAGCCTAGACATATTGCGTAAACATAAGGTCTGGAGAACACACGTGAGTATACAACAGGGCATACCTGGGCATCTGCATGTTCGTGTGCACCTCCTCGACGGTTACAAGCAGATTCTGTGTGCGGTTAATAGCCCAGCTTTTCATCTGTCGGGTGGGGTCTCCAGGAGTCCCGACAGGCATCAACCAGCGGCGGGACGGAACGCCGGCTCGCGAAGAACCATAGGTAACATTGGTGAGGAAATATTCCCATGATTCTTTCGCGCCGAACATGGCCGATGTGGAGGTGCTGGGGCGTGTCGAATTATCCCATTGGAGATTGCGGAATCGACGGATGTATTCAGGATGCGAATCGAGTGTTTCATGGTCGAAAACGCCGCCGAAAAAGTTGGCTGAAAACTGGCGGATGCGTTGCAGCCGCGCGGCGATAAGCAGTGTGCCTGATGGACCGTCGATCATGCCGTTCCGAACGAGCTCGATCCTGTATTGCAAGAATACGTCGGACTGGATGACGTCTGCGAAGTAGCGACACACCTGATCGTGGTTCAGCAGCGACTCAGGTCATTCTCTTCAATATAAAGACTACGAACCCCGGGAATACTCACCCTGATGCATCTTCCGATATCTTCCGGGTCAAGGAGCGAGAATGTAAAGACGAGAAGCTCTGCAGCTAGATCACAGATCCCCGCACGACGCGACTTCGAACTAGAAACAAAGTGCGCCGAGCCAGGGCTCATGTTGTGGATGCAGGACCAGCCACTGGAACAAGCGACGTGGTTGTTGGCGAAATGCAAGCGAGGCGCGCAGGCGCACCGCGCGCACTGGTGGCAGGATATAGCCGCCTTACTAGCACCTGCTCATACCCTTCGCCACTCTCCGCGCCCAGATTGATTCAGGAGCCGACCGCGCGACCAACTCGGACTCGCGCGACCCCCCCCCCACGCCGGTCCCGTGGCGGGACTGGGGCGCAGACGAGTGCTTGCGCTTGCGGATTCCTCGCGTCTTCAATTGTTGTTCCCGTCCGGTTCGCGGATGCCTGTCCTCATGCTGAAAGACCCCTCCCCTTCTGTGTACGTATTCGACGTCGACCCTCTTGCGGCACGATATGCGGGCGCTATGGAGCGGCGCGACAGCTCGGAATTGACGGCGAACATAGAGGATGTCGAGGCAGCGCTGCCCAACGTCGTCGACCCACAGTGCGCGCGGCCAGCGATTCCCTACGCTTTGCATCGCTTCGCGCTGCTGTCTTCGGATTGCCGGATAGTCGGGGTACGCATGACCCTCACTGGATTCGTGGTTACGGTGAGCTCAAGTCCTCTGGCAACGTTGCAGAGTACACTACTGAGTGGTGAATTCTGTGTGCAGTCTCAAGGCCTGGGAGTCGACACTGAGGAGAGTTCAAGGACGATCTGATAGTTTGCATCTGCACCCATGTTGAGCAGGATCGCCTTCAAGCACCAATTTCGAGGATCTGCTTCTTTCGTACTCTCACTTAGTACACTATTCTACTTCGACTCCAATGCGTCCCTTACATCTAGTTATAACCGGCCGCCGAAACTGGAAGCAGCCCTGCTAGCCTGCTCCCTACATGCTTTTACGAAGGCCTGAATGTTTGATTCAGGGATACGAAGTCACCATGGCGAGCCTGAGTCTGAGTTGGGCTCTTGCACAGCATACCGCTCTCTAATCCGCAACTTATCTCTGGGGGAAGAGCGGCTCCGAAGATGGTATGTCTGTGTGGATCTCATGCCCGGGCTGCGACTTCCAAGTTCAGAGCCATCCGCAGCAAATCAGCCTGCCGCGCGAGGTGAGTCGTTTATCTTCCCAACTCTCAGTCGCCCTTGATTCCTGCCATCTCGCTACCACTCCACCGCCCCTGTCAACTTCCCTTCTTCCCTTGTTTGCGTTGAACACTGAGAACGTGCTACGCGAAATCCGCTTGACGGTCAGTACAAGGCACGGTCCCGACATGACCATCCATGATCTACCCATCGATGTCATTATTCTTGTATTTTCGCTGCTTCACGGCCAGGGCATCGCAAGATGCATGATGGTGAGTAGTCTGACCTTGTCGTAACCAAGTGATCTGACAGGCAACCAGGTCTGTCGCTACTTTGCCGACATTATCCATTCGGATCTTCATCTCCAATACATGATCGAGCTTGTCCAGAGCGGCATGGTCGACGGTGATTCCAGCACGCTTGCGATCTCCGAGCGACTACAGCGGCTCCGCGAATACTCCTCGAGGTTTCGCGCTGGAAATTTCAACTACGAAGACCTCGCAGCTCATCCCCATTACGTCCATCAAACCCTCTCTCTGCCACAGCAGACCAGGCGGATTGCAGATACGTTTTTATCCCAGCTGTATAGCGAAAACTATCGGTGTGGAGTGGCTCTGTCCGTTTTTACCCCTGGCTCTGTGCAGGCCGGTGTTCAGTCAAGCCGCTCTCTCCTCCATATCGGCACCCCAGGGACAGAAGGCCTGCCAGTTATAGTAAAGTGGGCAATAGACGAAGTGCAGGACCTGCTCGTGATGGCTGATACAGACGACACCTCTCTGACAGAGCGATTGGACCGCAGGTTCGTCTCGAGTTCCGAGTCCCTCACTGCGATTGCATATCTCACGATTCTTCAGGCGGGGCGAGTTTCGTATTCGCTTTTATTCGTTGCACGGCTCGAAGACTACCAGACTGACACCTCACCCGTCTGCGACACTCCCTGCAATACATCGCAGCGATATTCCACCGCTTGCACACCTCTCCCAGCTGCATATCACTGGACAATATGTGATTTGGGAACTGTCCATCTCACGGCATGATCAGCGTGATAGTGTGTCGATAGAAGTATGCAACTGGATGACAGGCGAAATGATTTCGGTACGCACCTTCGAGTCTTGACGCCATGTTGACAGTCTTATCTAATATATTAAGTGCACGACTCGGACTTCAGCATATAGAAATCGGAACGCAGGTGGTCGACATGTTTCCGCTCGACCATCCTTACATCCTCGCCCTCCCAAGAGCCTTGGAGGAGAACCCCCACTTCCACATATACAGCTTCTCTCCTTCCACATCCCCGAACCACCACATCTGCACTCTAGAACTTGCAGATGAGCACCTTGGACAATACGAGGCCATATCTTGGCACAAGATCAACACCGGTGACCAGAGACAGGCCTCAAAAGGACATTTTTACACTGACATGTCACAGTCAGTGTTCGTCCTCCAGATCATGATTGGAGGTCTCGATTTCGCGCGGCGCGAAGTGCTCTACCTCATCCCGCGCACGACATTCCTTGCCCAGATCCGGGAAGTGGAGGGACAGAAGTCATCTCGGATCGATGGCGGCGGCACGCAGCCTGTACCGTGGACGAACTGGGGGTCGCAAGGCTGCCTCCGCCTATCTCCGCGCAACCAGGACGGCATCCGCATTGCCCACGAGATTCCGTTTGGCTCGCGGTTCCCCCACATCGCACTCGATGAATCCGACTTCAGGAGCGCGTCAGTATACGTCTTCGACGTCAATCCGCACGTCGCGCGCTGCGAGAGGCAGCGCCTTGCCTCCCGCCAGCATGCTTCCACGGAGCCATCGGATGTTTCGGCGATTGTTGAGGACATCGAGGCGGCCCTGCCTGGAGTCGTTGACCCAGAATGCTCGGTGATCCCGTATGTTGTGTATCGCTTCAAGCTTCCGTATACGCGCGTGGAGCAGTTTGAGAATATCAGTAAGGTGGTCATGAGCATGACGGGGTTTACCCTCGAAGTGAGCACATGTAACCATCAAGCTTTTTGATGTAAAGGCGGCTAAACATCTTCTGCAGACGCACGACGCCGAGTATGAGAAGATGGAGCAGACGTGGACAGTGTGATGTTTACGTGGATTGGAGAAATAGGAAGGCACAACGAGGCACAACGTCCGAGAGGGCGTCGCAGTGACAGGTCGGGTTGGAATTCCTAGGATCTTAATCTTCGCAATTTATCCCTGTTTTTGCAAACCGAGATCACCTCTTGGTGGGACTTGTCTTGGCCCGTGAATTCTGCCTGAAGGCACAGACCAAACACGTCCGTGTATAAGAGAGGACAACTTCGAAGAGTCGCCAGTAGCTATTCCACGACGAGGCGGCACTCCACAGACCGATGGCAGCCGAACTTGCCAAAAGACGTCAGAGAGACGTTTTGACCTCCTCGCTAACCCAGCCTTGCACTCCCGAACAGGCCCAGCGATCTCCGCGGTGGTGTGCTAAGCTGCGCCTGACTGGTGACCGCGCGCTCAGCGGGTACAGTATGCTCCTTGAGCTGCGCTGTCTCGGCAGCAAGGCTGTGCGATTATTTCCTGGTCGCTGCCTTCACGCCCGTCCATCCGTGTCTGCGGGATCCTGTCTGCAAGCTCATGGAGTTCAACGAGGTCGGGCTCAATCACGCGATTCTGTGCAGCCGCCTCTTGTGTCTTGGTCCTGGCAGGCTTGAGATCGTCTCAGTGTGGAAGTGACAGTGCACATGAGAGGTGGCGTCGCAGGTGTAGTCCTTACAACGCACCGCGAGTTGGCCCATGCGCTCCATAATTTCGTTCCCAGATCCTATTTTGACAGCTAGTTGACATGCCAAGGAGACGAGATTGATCCCGCTATCGTGCAGCCTGGATTCGAGCTCAAACGTCATGACCTTGGATACGCTGAGCTCGTCCCTTCGCCGTCTCCAGTTGACCCTGTAGAAGGCGTGAGCTCTGGCCCTCGCAAGAGACATCGAAAGCTGTGGCGCACCTCGAGTTTCCCCACGTCTTCGAGGATCTCCTTTTGTGAACTCAGTCTTGATTAAAATCTACCCCCTGCAAGCATGCGATGGCCATCTCGTTCATAGGCAGTTTATTCTGCGCCAACTTGACGTGAGCTCGTTCCAGGAGGCAAGTTTCGCGATGATGTGGTGGCGGTGTTCAACTGAGGTCCGGGGTTGTCGAAGTACGGCAGTGGGGAGGGAAGCAGACCGCGGATACCGAGAATCAGGTCCTTGTAGACGACCGCGGAGGTGAGGAACCTGACGAGGGAAGCACAGAGCCAACGATACACGGAGAAGTTGGAGAAGACGAAGAAGACAAAGAACGCGGTAAGTAGGATGCGGCATCGTTTATTTACGAGGATCGCAAATGTGAACGGCTGGGGTGCCAATGCGAGGAGCTGGTGGCACGCTTATGCGCTCATAACTCAGTACGACGGCTGGAGGCTGGAGACGACGATTTAATGTAACAAGCGAGACGAGGACGGAGGCAAAATGAAGCACTGCCGGAGTAGAGGCTCTCTCAGCCAACAGCCCGTCGATCGCCCAAGGTTGCTGACGGTCATTTACATCGCCGCTTGTCGAGTCCAAATACGACCTGTAGATGTGCGCGTCGCACCTAGTTGCACCGATGGAAACCATTCTACTCGTCTGTGCATATGTACTATAGTATGCTGTCAGCTTCCGAGTATATCGCCTTGAACAGGGTCATACAACATTCTTCTTACCGAAGGTCCATAGCTGTTGTCACAGATAATGCCATCCGATGACCAACCACGTCCGGGAAGCAGGTCCAGATCATTCTCAAACTCTTACATCCGGCCATTGCAATTCACAACTAGACAGCTTCATGAACATTGGTCAAACGGATCCCAGGGTACGCAAATAACGACCCACCTGGAGGACTAATACCGGACGGGGTTCGGCGCCTCGAAGGCCTGAACCTCACCCTCAAGCCAATCCCATAACTTAGCCCCCACTGCGTCGTCGTACACCTCCGGATGACACCTCCCCACCCGTGCCCACGGTATCATGAACTGATCGCACATTCAACACAAGGAAGAGGAAGACAGCTTCGGGCAGCCAGGGATGACGCACCTCGCCGTTATAGTTGAGTGCTCCTGGCATCATGCCGGCATACAGCTGGGTGAGCGCGCCGAACGGAGTAGGGTAAAGTAGAAACACGTCCTAACCAGGATAGCAGCGCCGCATTAGCTTCGGCTCTGGAAAAACCCGGGGGGGGGGCACTGAATCCTTACCAGGATCCTCTTGACAAACACGGAGGTGTGGCGAGTGAGATTGGTTTTGAAGTTCCCTGTGTCGAAAAGCTCAGCGGGGAGGTCGAATATGCGTGAGACGGGCCTGACGTACCTGGATTCACGGAGATAGAAACGATACCTCGGTCCGCGTACCTCTTCGCTATCTGACGTGCCACAATGGCGTTCCCCTGCGCAGTTCAATGTCAACTGTCCGCCAGTCTGAGAAAGGAAAAGAGCGGCACGTACGTGCTTGCTCTGGTAGTACAGATGCGTCGTACCAAGCTCTCTCCTTGCAGGGCCCTCTCGGAACGTGTCATATTCGAGCGTCTGCAGATATGCGCCGCTGGATGAGGTGGTGATCACTCTGGTGTGGTGGTCGGGGGACATTTTCACGCCGGCGAACAGCGCCGGCATGAGAAGTCTAGAGAAGTAATAGTGCCCGACAACGTTCGTCCCCCACTGGAGATCGTACCCGTCTTCCGAGAGGTCTTCGATTGGAGTCCACATCACACCACTGTTCCACGAGCCGTAAGCCTCATATCATGTTCTACAAGTAGTCCGGAACGGGACTCACGCATTGCAAAATAGGATATGGAGCTCCGGCTCCTTGCTCAGGAACTCGTTGGCTGCCCTCCTGACTGAGGATAGGCTAGCGAGGTCGAGCTCCAGGAAGACAGGCTCTTGTCCAGTCTCTTCCCTCAAGGACGCAATGGCGTTTTCCGCGTTTTGACGACTACGAGCCGCAAGGTACACCTTCGCGTTGTGTTGCAACAGTACCTGTGAACGGTCAAGACGGATGCGCGACGAGGAGATACCTAGAACCCACCTTGACTGTTTCATAGCCGCATCCGCTATTTCCACCTGCAGCCAAGAAATGAGTCAGCGAGGCTCGGTACAGGAGGCCTGGGTGACATACATACCGGTCACGATGACGGTCCGTCCAGACAGGTCCGGGATCTGGTCGACGTGGAATGTGGGCGAGGGAGGCCACATCTGTGCAAAGACAGGCCAACTGGTCTGCTTCCAGTGGGAGAATGCGGCACCCATTAGCAAGAGCCTGGACAATGTAAAGGATCCTGGCAAGCGTCGACACTGAGGCTGGGACGAGGGAGCAAAGGAGCGAAAGGGGAGCTACCCCTGGCCGCCCAAAGATCCGAGACTTCAAAATAACAACAAATAAGATTGGCTTGGCTCTTCCCTCCCAATATTGGCTAGCATGGTCGCCAGTTTGCTGGGCACGACAAGCGTTGCCACCGAGTACATAGGCCTTACTACTAGTAGTGGTAGTGGTGGTCAGTACCAGAGAATTCGCGCTGTCAACTCGGAAGTTGATGAGCCACGAGCTCCGACAATCTGAGATTCAAGTATTATTACTTGTACCGCATTTTTCATACTCCGCGCCCCCGGCTAGCGCCCGAGGAACCTCGCACCTCTCTCCCCCAACCTCCTTCTAGGTACTGTAGTTGGATACACACTGCATACGTGCCGCAATACTCTCGCGTGCATCCTCACTAGTCGCGCAACTATTACTGCCTACTCCCGCCAAAACGTACCTCAACTTGGCGACCTAGTCCAATCTGATTAACTGGAACCAGGGTACATATGCCACCAATTACTTATTCTGTCTCAACAGTCAACTGCAGCTCACTAGCCTGATCGTCCTCCGTTGATACACGCCGTAACAGGCCTTGCTCGCAGGTCGTAATATCTTTGATCTTGTTTACAAGCTTCTCTAACCCTTTCGTTCTCCCTCAGCTCGACCGTCGCATGTACGCAGATGCCTACAGGTGCAACACCGGATTCCGTCTCTTCCTCCCATCATCTCGAGATCGGACATGTACCCTCAGACGTCCTTATCCCCATCCTCTCTTTCCTTCATGGTCGAGATATCGCCAGGTGCATCAGGGTGAGGCCCCGAATCGTGTTTACGTGGCGCGGTTGAACTGACTGCTCAATTGTGAACTGACTGCTAAGGTCAGCCGCGACTTTGCAGACCTCATCCGCTCCGATCTCTATCTACAATACCTGATCGAGCTGGCACAGAGCGGCATGATTGACGGCGAATCCAGCACTCTGCCTGTGTCCGAGCGACTGCGCCGTCTTCGCCTGTATTCCTCCAAGTTTCGCTGCGGCGTTTTCAACCACGAAAGCATGTTACGCCATGTGTGTTACGGTCTCAAACATGACAACCCCAAGGGTGCATCCCTCACGAGGCCCGACGACGTCGACGGTTCGTCAATCTTGTTTAAGCTTCTGGATCCGCCGTTCGGGTCATTCCTCTCTCTCGTCACCCATGGTTCTGCGCAGGCCGGCATCCAGTCTCATCACGAGGTGATACCCTTTTGTATCCCGGAGGATCTCGGGCGCCGTTTCAGTTGGTGGGCCATTGACGATGCTCAAGATCTGCTCGTGATCTCCGAGACGTCCCCAGAGGGGACGGAGAACGAGTGAGTGTTCCATTAGACTCTATAACGTTGTGCATGAGATGCTGCGACTGACGTGGGCACTGTGTAGCGCGCCTTTTGTCGGTTTCTATTCGTTCAGCGGCTCGAAGACCGCTCCGGGGCCGACGGCTCACCAAGAAGCAGTCCGACCTCGCTTGCAGGTTGGTATCCCTCCTACGGCAGGCATCCATATCTTCAAAGTATGGGTCGTGCAGGAGCATGTCATTTGGGCAACCTGCGCCATTGGTCTGCCGGGCAAATTATATCGGTGCGTGTCCCTTCCTCTTCAACACACGTCCGCCCGTGTTGATTATTTAATACGCGGTGCAGCGACAAGATCTTGGCCCTCAGCAGGTATATGTCGCATTGTTGGACGACTCCTACCTACTCGTTACACCCCAATCTCGGTCCAAGAGGTCACTGTATCTCGATGTATACAGCATCTCTCCTTCCATCCATCCTCTCTACACACTGCAGCTGCCAGATGACATTAATCTGTCACCTGGGAGGGCCTTTACCTCATCGTGCAGGATGGTCGTGAGCAAAACATGTCCACCCACGCCCGGAGCACACTTCCGCGCCGATCCATCACTGTCCATGGTAGTCCTCACCTACAAAATCTGGGGGACGCATGGTGAACTCACCAGCCACCTCCTCGTCCCCTGCACCACCATCCGCGCCGCAATCCACGCCGCAGCGGCCTCCCGGCACGCCGACGGAGACGCCATCGACGGCTCGGAGCAGCCGATCATCCCATGGGAAGACTGGGGCGCGTGGAGATGCCTGCGACTGCGGCTGCGCGAGGACGACCAAACCCTCTACGTACCCTACAGTATTCCCTTCGGCTCTAGGATTCCCGTTGCAGTGTACCACCGCAAGGACAGCTTCACAAGCGCGTCGATATACGTGTTCGACATCAACCCAATTGCAGCCCGGCACGAGCGCGCGCGCGCGCAAGCC
>CM035308.1:3639809-3666837 GCA_002900995.3 Ganoderma boninense | reverse complement strand
ACTCAGTTTCAATCAAGGCCACAGGGCCCGCAGCGCTTATAACACTCACCTTCACAGATGATTCTGAGTGAATCCCGTCGCGGCCATCACCACTGGCCGCAGGACGTCCTCGAGCCCCTACCCGAGGGGCATGTTCGGAAACCCGACCCTGAAGCGCCATACGCAGGACGGGATGCCCGAGCATTCGGGGTCGACGACGCCCGGAAGTACGGCCTCTATGTCATCGCTACTGATACTTCCCGTCCAGTGGTGGCTCGGTCCCGGAGTCGAGTCGTCCTGGGATGCGTCTACACGATCACGGCGCTCCTGCCGGATCCGGCGAGAGAGAAACGGGTTGAGGTCAAACACGTACACCCACGGGCCACATGCTCCTAGTGTCCGCGTCTGCATGCCCATGCCCATGCGAGTCCAACACGACGAGGGGCATGCGTGAGCCAAATGGGATGAAGACGAGATCTCGCGCTGCAAGGGAGCCTGGGGGCTGCAGACACAGTCGGAGCCATCCCTGGCTGCCTCACTCTCCACTCTGGGCTCGGGCTGGGATCGAGAGTGTGCAGCGTGACGGCGGGCCAGGGCGAGGAGCGTCGCACGCGGGACAAGGAGTTGCGTCTGGTACTCGAAAGGGCTGCAACTGACAGGTTCAGGATCCGATCAGCCCAGAGGGAGGACGCGGAAAGATGGGACAAATTTTGGATGGCACAGGCGGAAACGAGTCGAGGAACGTGCTCACCAGCCTGTGGACCAGCTAGAGTCATCATTATGCTCAATACCTGGCGACGATATTGGCTGAGCGAAGACCGGCGTGGCAGATCTCGGCGGAAGGTTCCTAGCACTCGACAAGCGGCAAATATGTTAATGGTGCTCAAGATATCCTTGTTACTACAGAGAAACTATCTCAGCCATGCTCGGCCAGGTGCGTGTCAGGTACATAGTATCGATTCATATTCACATCGTCACGAACCGGGCCTGATGCATGTCCGCAAACTGTCCTTCTACTAGTACTATAGATCGCGGTTGTTCACGGTCTGCGGACAGAAGTGTCTCACTCGCCATGCACCAGGATATTTGACAGCAAATGCGGACTTCATATCCTTTGGTAGAGGTCCTTCAGCAATACATCACCGTTTTCTCGTGCGTGACATCCACCACAAACGGCGGCACACGGTCAGATTCCTGGAATGACACAGAGAGAGGTCAGTTAAACGCTAATTCGATGTCAATCAAGAGATGCACTGACATGATCCGATTGTTGAGAGGTGTCCCCTCGAATCCTTTGTCGTTTGAACACTTCAAGTTGTGTGCCTAGCTCCATGACGGTTTTCTCCTCTCGGCTCATGGACTTCTGTGCATTGAGGCTGTGTGCGCAAGGAAAGGTTAGCTACGTTGCATGGGATCCATTGTCTCCGTGTGATGACTCACGTTGCGAGGAGTGTGTTGCAGTACACTAATCTCGAGAATTTGTCAGAGGGAGGCGAAAAGACTCCAAATAGGCACCAGAGACATGCACATACATTTTCCATCCAAGAGGCCGAATACGAAGAAGATGAAATGCCCCGGAAATCCGACAATCTAGTCATTGGAATTAGCGCATGGACGAGCTCTTGTTCGTATTGAGGAACGCACAGTGATCATGTGGCCGGCCTGGCACATCCTGGTCAACAAACCGAGATTACCAGTGAGCGTAATGACTACAATGCAGGAAGTTCGACACGTTTTGCAAGGCTCAGCACTCACGCAGTAAGTGCTCCTCGGTTTATGGCGTAGATAATCAGCCTGTCGATCATCGAATCGGTCCTGTACAGGGGATGTCCGAGTCAGCATGGAGTTGGGTCATGTTGGTCAATCCGAGCTGCACCTCTTAAATCCGGTCCTCTTGTAGTGAAGGTAGTAGGTGAGAGCGGCAGCGATGACGATGTCGCAGACCACGCTCAGACCATTTGCAAAGCCTGCAAGAATCCTGGTTTCAAGAGAGCCGAGGTAGTAGATGTCGCTGTGCGTGTGGCTAGTTCATAGCATAGAATGAGCGCCACACCAATGACGATGTTATGTGATGCACGTACAGATTCACGGATATAGCTGACGCAAGGTTGGAACATAAGCAATGATATGCTATCAAAACTAGGCTCGTGTTTTGACATACCAATTCCTGGACCTGGAAGCGCAACGCCCAGCAGATCGTCAGAGTATTGCTCTTTATATAGCTCACCCACTCACCGCAAGAGCATAGAGCAAGAACGACCTATGATCAAATTATACTGTCAGTATGTATCATCTGGGGTACGAAGGTGTGGTCACTGACGATGGTGCTAACGACTATGACATTGTGCTTGCTTACTATTCAGACCGATGGAAGTCATCATTATTATCAGATTCGACTGTCAGTACAGATATACAAACTCACAGGCCCAAAGGCGATGTGCAAAGAAGCTGTTCTGGTGTAAGAAACGCTCCTGTGCGACGTGAAAGTAGGAATGTACCATTGCGTGAGCGTTCCGATGATAACCTGAGTGTGAATCAGTCCTGAAGGTCAAATATGCGACGATCATCGAATATTTACTGTAACTCCGTTCTCAAACTAGAGCCATGGCCGTTAGTAAGCATTTGCCTGCTCGTCTATCGCTGAAGACTTGTGATACCACTCACCGCGAAAGTCCTGCAATATGAATTCTTTAGTGAATTAGTGGAGAGGGGGTTTCAGAGAACTCACGTAGGGGTGCGGAAGAGCAACGACTGGTTTCCGAAAGCCGTGACGAAGTATTCGTAATAGATGCTCACAGTGAGAGCCATCGAAATTGTATCGAGGAAGCTGAATATACCAGTGAGGAATTTGAACCAGTCGCTGTGAATAAGAGGTGCATACAATAGTAGCCCAACCTTAAGACCAGCGTCAGCTCCATTTACCCGGTTGGAGCGGTCAACTCAGCTTAAGCTTACTGACAAAGTATCTTAAGCGGATGGAGTCTTGGCCCTTGTCCCGGAAGTATATGTAGGCCTGCAAGACGGTGATCCCATATACGCTGTTCGAGAGACGATGAGACCAAGGTACAAAAGTGGAGGTGTGGGGAATTGTGGACGTACACAGCTGAGACAACAACACCAATCAAGCCACAGGCAAGGGCCTCCTTGATTCCGGAAATAAGGGTAGGAGGCAGCTGGGTTTGAGCTGAGCAATCCATGAGAGAGAGGTGTGGGGTGTGCACCCATGCATACACCTCCCAGGACATGCTTAAATGGCGAGGTGTGACGTGTGAATGATGAACTCGCACAGACGCATGGAGCGTCTTCGCCAACTGTGGCGAGCCCCACATTCTGCTGGCAGTGCTGATAGACATGGATATTGATGAACTCCATGATTGTGCGCTGTATAGTAAGTACCCACCGAACATCGGAGCCGACAATAAGTAGCCGCGAATGAATCGAGCTAATATGCCCTTACCTTCACGGTGTGAGCATCTCATCTCTGTTTCAGAGCCGTATATAACTAGACGACATATTTGCGACCACTGTCTAGACATTAAACCTTGTGTATACGATAAATCACCAACCGTCATCCCTTATGCCGGTGGTAGGTTGGAAACCTGCGATATCGCCGGATACAGTGAGGAGCAGCCTGCAAGAAAGAAGGTTTGATGATCCTGCCAGCCGGAGTTCATCTGCACAGCCATAAGTGTCATCATCGGCGGCGAATAGTAGGAATCTGTCCAACTTACTGAAAGTTGCTAGACAGATATTGGCGGAGGTTACGTCTGGTGAGCGGTCCATCGAGTGATAGGCATCATATCGAGATGTTCACCGTGCAATACATGGCGAGTCTGTTTCGGTTCCGGTTTGTCTGTCGACTTCCACAAAATCACGCTGTCCAGGGAGAGAGCCCTCTACGTTAGTTGTAGACACGCCTTCCGAGTCAGATGTTCGTTCCGATGTGGGCGTATCATAACTCATCGCTAGGAACTTGGCACTAGAGTTCCGAAGGGTGGCGTTGAGATGATGGATTGCAGACCTTGATACCGCATTACAGCGCCGATAGTACATCTTTCTAAGGAAAATATCAGTACAAGAACGCTCCACCTAACTGGTTGCGACTTTCCCATCAACTACGTACATCAACGGGACTTTGGTAAGATTCAAGTGCGTAGTGAAAACTTACCTCGTCCTGAACTTTGCACGGCACGACTCCGGCATTCCTGTTGAAGTTCAACGGGTGGTTATTACTCCAATCTATTGCATTGGATTACTTGTGCAATATGTGCAGCGAAGACTCGGCGGCGACGTGTGTGGTGGAGGACTGATGAGAGGCGGTGGCCGTGAGCGGCGCGAGTGCCGGGGCTCCGGCAATATCCGAGTGCCGTGCTCGTACTGCGCCTGTCCACTATTGACGTGGCCTGGAGTGTACTTTGATTCGTGATTCTTAAACTGTCGTTGCCACTCTCCGCTCTATTGACTTGACCAATTGTATAGCTGAGCCTCTGCACTGTGATATCAAGAACAGAGGCCAAGTATGGATCCAGCGTACTCAGCCAGGAAGATGACTCCTCCCAAGATCGATGACCTGACTGCCGACGTCCTCGCTCTCGCATTTTCGCTGCTTCGCGGTCGAGATATTGCGAGATGTGCCCAAGTACGCAAACACACCCGATCTCAAGAAAACTCTAACCTCTTTTTAGGTTTGCCGTTACTTTGCAGAAGTCATCGACTCGGATCTTTATCTGCAATACAAAATCGAACTTGCGCTCAACGGCATGGTCGATGGGGGCTCTAGCATCCTGCCGACATCGGAACGAGTACAGCGTCTCCGCAGATACGTATCCAACTTCGAAAGAGGTGTTTTCGACCTCGAGGATCTTTCCGCTCATCCTGACCACATTATTGGAGTGCGCAATCTCCAGTGGAACATCAGAGCTCCTGCCGAATCGTCCCTCACAGACCTCTACAGCCATGGCGGTCGGTCCAACATATCTCTCTCTGTCTTCACCCCCGGTTCAGCACTGGCCGGCATACAGTCTCACCGCTACCTCCTTCCAATCCGTACGGCAAGCAGGCCAGGTCGAGTGATTTCCAAGTGGGCCATAGACCACGCTCAAGATCTGCTCGTGATCGCCGAGATAGCTGATACTGTTATGCCTGAGGATGTACGGGTGAAGTCAGTACCTAACTTCGCCATTTTCAGCAGATGAACTGACATACCTGCAGTTTAGACGAGGTTTACATTCATTTCTATTCCCTAAGTGGCTCGAAGATTGTCTGGTCGACACCACATCCGGCGGCGGCGCGGCCTGAAGTGCATGTTTTTGGTGGGCTGACTGGGGTCCAGCACAACACCCAGCAGATGACAATCGTCATTGAACTCCACATCGACGGACAGTATGTTATTTCGCAGCTGTCTGTTACACGCGCGCCTGGTGAGCCTCGCGCCGTGTTCATCGAAGTGTACCGCTGGAGGACGGGTGAGAGGATTTCGGTGCGTCCCCCTCTCACGCCCGATGTCGGCCCGATCTCATCGATCCCTCCGCTGCCAGCGAGCATACGTCGGCACGCAGCTGGTCCACGTCGTCCCACTGGAAGACCCCTACCTCCTCGTCATCCCCAACGTGTCCCAAGCCGCGCCATGTCTCAGCATATACAGCTTCTCCCCGTCCGACACTCCCACTCAGCGAATATGCACGCTGTCCTTGCAATGCGAGGACCTGCACCGTGATGGCCGCATCCGTTCGTACGCAGTATGCACCGGCGACCGCCCACAGCCCCCCGAAGGGCATTTCCACGTCGACCTGTCGTCGCACTCGGTCGTCGCTCTCACCTTCTGGATCGGCGATCCCCAGGGCGACTACGAGATGCATTTCCTCATCCCTCGCACGACGCTCCTCGCCCGGATCCGGGCAGCGGTCGCAGAGCACCCGCCAGCAGAGATGGACAGCGACGAGTCGCAGGGTGTATTTGTCCCTTGGGAGGACTGGGGCCCACAGGCGTGTCTCCGGCTACGTGTACCCTGCACGCTGTCTCGCCATGCCCAGCTGGTCCCGTTCGGCTCGCGGATGCCGCTCGTCGTGTTTGATGGCCCGAATGCGAGGAGCGCGTCTGTGTTCGTCTTCGACGTCGATCCGCTTTCTGCGCACCGCAGGAGCAGGAGGAGGCAGGGCCTTGCGGCGAACCAATTCGAGGGTGGTGACTCCAACGCGAATGCAGGAGACTCGGAACCGGGGTCGACGGCGGTCATCGACGACATCGAGGCGGTGCTCCCGGGTGTCGTCGACCCGGAGTGCGCGAGGATCCCGTACGTCGCGTATCGCTTCAAGCTGCCGTACGATCCCGCGGAGTGGCAGTTTGGGCATATGATTCGATCGGTGGTGATGAATATGACGGGCTTCACGGTGAAGGTGAGTACATGCACTATGCGCTGAGGATTTTGTCTTTGTCATTCGTTGCATTGAAGTCCTCGATGGCCTCATCCGTCTTTTCAGTTTACCGGGGTCGGATACGAGAGGTCGGTGCAGACTTGGACGGTTTGATACCCCTTGATGTACATGTCGCGGTGGAGACAGCTTTACCCGTCAGCTTTCACCTCCCGGAGTTCACTCTTGTGCAGGAACCAAGACGGGACGCCCTGCGGTACAGGCGGTGCGAGGGAGAGGGCATCGCAACAGAGAGCGAGACCAGCAACAACGAGCGACATGGTCGGTGAAGGAAGCAAAACAGCGCGAGAAAACGATCAGAGAGAAGGCTCAGCGCGCAGCAGTGGTCACCAACATTTGACCCAGGCTATCGCGAGAGTCCTGCTGTGCGCATTCGTGGCGCTGATTGGCGATCCCGTCAGAACACTACCAGCTGAGAGCATATCTCTCCGAGAACGACTCGGAGCTACAGTTATATCTCGGTCGCCGGAAGTGCATCCTGCGCCGCCCAAGTCCCAACTTGCGCAGCCCATCACGGGTTGTTGTAGCCAGACAGCATGGCGCTCGCCTCGAACAGACCGAAGCAGAACTTGTTTCACCGCGCGAGCACGCCGCCGATGTAGTTCGGGCCGTGAGCGCGGTCAGCTGAATTTCGAGCGACTCGGAGCCAGTGCGCACCGTCGTGCCGCTCCCTAATACCCGTCACCGTGCGTCGCGAAGTGTGGAGGTCAAGACGAGCATCCCAGTACTGGTACGCGTACGGGGTCGTCCTCGCCTGGCTCACACATTGCTCAGTGTCGAACTCGGTGTGGTCCGCCTGGTAGTCCGTCTTCATACGTAGCTCCTGCGGTGGTGCCGTGTGCCGCACGATGCTCCTGCGAAAGCACGGAACGCTAACGAGCTGCCCAGTGGCACTCATGTCTCCGAGTCGGGAGCTGAAGGCTTTGGACGGGCACCCAGCGCTAGCCATAGGACGGCATGGCCTTGAAAAGAGCACACTCGTAGAGCGGGAGGGGACGTGAACAAGACGGATTTGTCCAGGTCCGCGACCGTGAGGCGAGCACATCGTTTGTCCCGGAGGAGGACGACCGCCTCCAGAATCCAGATCCAGCGGGAAGATGTGACGCCTCCTTCCCGACAGCAGGCGCAGCGCGTGCTAGTCCGCTCGCGCGGGCGGGTAGATCGTTCGTGGTTCATTCCGGGGACTCCGAGTCCACACAGACTGTCGAAGCTTGGGCAGAACATGGAGAAATGGAACTGGCAGAGCCGTGCTGATGGCGGAGAGGGCGGCGGAACGACGAACTGCGTGTGTCGAAGAGTTCACGAGAACGAGGGGATCTTCAGAGTGGAGACCTTGGCGATGGGGATACTAGACCGCTCGGGGTGGCTGGTGAACTGCATACCCATTGCTGGTTGGCCCGTGATGTATCTGTGTCAGGCTTGGCAGAGCAGGTGCGTCCGACCGAGGAATGCAAGGATGATCTCATCCTTACAAGGTTTCTTCCTCGTGAGCTGGCGGCCCTCTCAGTAGCGCGCTAGCGCTCAGCCTCGCGCAGATCGATGCCATATGCGAGTCTCATATGAGAGTGAGCAGTACCGCCGTGGTCGGTCAGAAAATCGCGGGGTGGCCAGCAGTACAGGCGAGGGAGAAGTCGTACTAGAGGATGTAAAATTCAGGGTGTGCTCGTACACGTGCACAGAAGTGCTGCTGCATCGCACGGGAGATCGGGATGGGGAGGGAGTGAGGGAGCTGTTGAGGAGACCAAGTTGCGCAGGGAGCTTGAAGTTAGACTGCAACGAAAGATCCGGAACAAGGTGAGCACAGAGAATTTGCTAGTTACCCAGAAGAGAAAGCAGTCATCATACGTAGAAAAAAATTTCGAAAGGGGTACCTAGTGCACCGTCTCGATACGGAGGAGGGGCGGAGGCTCAACGGCCCGTGCCAGTGTTCCAACGCTACAAAATGACGCGTCACCTTTATACAACTGTTCCACACCTTCACATATGCCGATATACAACAAAGACTGACACAATCAATACAGACCTGTCTGGACTGGTGGGTGGTGGTGATTGTGGAAGAAGAGACTGACGGCCGTCGTGCCAGCGATCGAACGCGCCAACAATCCGCCACACGTGATCGTGACTAACGTCACGTGATACGAACTCGGCGCGTTCGCCTGTTCATGGTGTTGGGTGTGTCGTTGTCCCGCTTCGCCTCGCTCGTCAGCGACATCTCCCTGAGCACCAACCTCTTCATCTTTGCTCCTTCCCTTGCCGCATGTGCCCCACCGTCTACCTCATTCTACGTGGACGACACAGTCGACTCGGGGCTAGCGCTGACTCGCCGTCCCACACAGCAAAACACACCGACGCGGACATTCTGTCAGCTGAGCTCACTACGTCGGGCCGCGTATCTTCCAAGGCCAGCGGACGCCACATGCGGTGAAGCTAGACGGGCGACAATGGACAGGTCGTGTGTGTGGACGTGCTTCGCGTCAAGAGCTCGTGGAGGAGTGGGACAACTTGTTGCAGGACACCAGCCGGGTAAGTACGTCCACCCTCCTTCCTCCCTTTCGGTCCACTTTCTCGCTATATGCGTGGGGTAGACACAGTTGTAGAATGGAAGGCCGCCGAAACGCGTGGGGTCTCAATGTATAGATGATGAACAAGAAGATCGTGCCTCGCTCATCCCCATCGTAGTCGTCGAGAAGACGGCGAATGCGGTCCGGCTCTTCAACCAGTTCAAGGGCCACCTTTACGAGCTTACGCCCAAGCGCACTGTTGGCAATGTCTTGGAATCAACTACGGCCTCAGCGATCCAGGTAGCCACTGAGATGCGCATGCTCCACGTTTCTGCTCTGAACACACGGCGAGCTATCAGAAGTTGACCTGTCCTTGGGGCGAGATGAAGACTAAGCACGGTGCACATCTACGGACAACAAGCCCAAGGGGATTCACACCGTCAAGCATCAAGGTCGGAGTGCCCTTTCCGTAGAGTGCGGCGACTTCGCAGTGGCAATGAAGAAGGCTGCAGACGCGCTCACCGAGGTGAGTTTCGGATTCTTCGACCAAGGGCGATCCTGTGCAGCAGAAGTCTGACTTTGTGGCGATTGCAATAGACTACATCGAGCGGCGGCTCCTCAGGCCTCAAGGGCTCCTTCGTGACGTGCCGTAGCATAGACGCTAGCTGTGGAGGAGCCATCGACAGCGGCATCCTCGACCTGGGCATCAACGGGCCCAGCCTCGTGCCGTGTACTCGACTTCGTTGAGCTACGAGCGTGCCGATGTCCAACTGCCACCGCACTTGCTTGCTCGCGCTGTAGTACGCCATGGCCCCGAGCCCCTTCATCCCCGAGCCTGCGAGCACTGTAGCAGCCTGCCCCCGCTCCCGCCGGGCTGGCCTCGCAGGAGGAGCGGACAGGCTCGCGCGACGCGTCTGCCGTGCCCAAGAAGTTCGCCTCGGACATCGCGTGCACGTCCGCGTCGACCACAGCCTCCGAGTCGGCCTTGCCCATCGTCGGCATCGACATGGCCGAACTTGTCTTTCGCGGCTGCGAACGCGTCCAAGTGGCGAGTGGTCTTGTTGCTTGGTGTTGTCGCTGAACTTGAGGGTGAGGAGGGGGCCGGGGAGTGCTCTTGTCCCATACAGTCAGAGAGGGTTTCGCGGCGGCGCACGGTGGCGGACGCGATTCCGCCCTTCAAGTTCTCGAGGACGATGTCGGCGAGCTCACGACCGAAGCCAGTTGATATGTCAGCATCAGTATTTGTGTAGTGGTCAGCGGTGGCAAGCGTCTGGCGCAAGTTCTATTGGATGCGTGCTGAGCCAGAGGGTCAAAGTTGTGGTGTTTTGCGGTGTACTACGGCGCGGACTCTGTCGGGGTGTACGGTCACTGTGTTCTTGAAATTTATTTTGTTCGTCGTCGTACCTTGTCCCTGCTCTTTGCGCATGTTCGAGAAGAGGTTTGATGTAGTATACTGAGGCCCGACATGACACTTCAACATGCACTTTGACCAGGCGGAGCTCGGGAGAGAATCCGGGCTTGCAGTCTGGTGTGGTAAGTAACTTGGCGCCCGATTCCGACTTTGCGAAGACCGCCGAGGAGGTGCGGAGCAGGCGCTTCGCCCCCTCCAACCTGTTCAGGATACACCACCATCTGGTCAGCGGCGTCCATTCTTGCCGCTGTACCCAAAGCCACCCTTCTATCGCAGACACAAGATGGACTCCAATGCAGCGCACCTCGGTTCCCATTCCACGGCGGTCTGCAGTGCGGCAATTCACGATCTACCAGCCGAGGTCCTGTTTCTGATCTTCTGGAGCTACCTTCACGGTCAAGATATCGCAAGGTGCACGCGGGAAAGTTGTTATTTCTATTTCTTGCTTTGGTCGGCTGAGCTGAATGCCTCGCCATGTTGTTCAGGTCTGCCGATACTTCGCTGCTCTCATCCACTCCGACGTCTACCTGCAATACAGGATCGAGCTCGCGAAGAACGGCATGGTCGACGGACCTTCTGGCACGTTGCCCGTGTCCGAGCGACTACAACGGCTCCGCCAGTACTCCTCCCACTTTCGCAATGGCATTTTTGACCGTGAAGACATCACGGCGCATCCGGAATATGCCCACCAGTTACACGGTCTTAAGTGGAACAGCAGGGGAGTCGCTGAGGGCGTCACATCGGTTCTGTACAGTGACTCAGATACTTTCAAGACTTTCCTTTCAATCTCGATGGATGGTTCTGTGCAAGCGGGTATCCCATCTCGACGCATGATAGTTGGGACGCCTCCGGATCATACACGATTCATATGCAGCTGGATTATCGATCGCGTTCAAGATCTTTCCGTCACATTGGAGTATGTCTACGGAGACACGAACCTACGGTGTGTCCTTTCTGAACATAATACTAGAGTATTATCCAGGCATTAACCTTATCAATTATTTGCTGATCCCTCATGCTGATGAACTACGCGACATGCAGTGTTCACGAGGTCCATTTTCGTTCATGGAGTGCCCCCCAAACATATCATCCAGCCGCAACTGTACCTTGCATCAAAGTCCCTGCTCAACTTGGCACTTCTGACGATCCGAGAGAAGAAATATATATGTATCCATTAATCATGGGGGGATGCCACGTTCTTTGGAAACTTGTGGAGCCAGTAGGCGCAGTTCGGCACCACTCGATTCACGCTTGCGACTGGAGGACCGGCCAAATCATATCGGTGCGCACCACTTCAACTTATTTATCTCCTCAGGATAATTGGCCCTTAATGCTTGCTATCTATCGCCTGTTGCAGCGGATAGCCCTCGGGGATAAGGATCACATGTTTCAGCTGCTGGATGACACCTACGTCCTCGTTCTACGCGAACGCTTTGACTCTGACTCCACACCACACCTCACCGTTTACAGTCTCTCCTCTTCATACGGCTCATCCTCCAGCCAACCAATCTGCTCCCTTCAGCTCCCTGATGTCACCCTGGCCCCGGGAAAGCGCATATCGTACCGCGACGTGTGCGTAAGCCGGCCGCCACCGATACCTGAAGGCCACTTCCAAGCTGATCCATCAGTATCCATGGTCGTCATCACCGACTACATCGAGGTCGGAGGACATCCGTCACACTCGGACTACGCCAGCCACCTTCTCATCCCGTCCGCCACGCTGCTGGCGCAGATTCGGACAGCGGTTGACTCGAACTCGAACCGCGACGTATGCGAGTACCCTGTACCGGTGCCGTGGGAGGACTGGGGCCCACAGGCATCCCTGCGGCTTTGTGTGCCCGTGGTTGGAGATCGCTCTGACGCTATGACAGGCCACCAGATCCTGGTACCATACGGCTCCCGGATGCCCGTCGTGTCGTTCAATGACCCCGAATCCACATGCGCGTCGGTGTACGTGTTCGACATCAACCTCCTCGCCGCCCGGTACGCACAGCAGGCTCTCCGAGCTGCCGCTCAGTCAGAATCTGGCGTGAGGGAGACCGCGATCGTGGAGGACTCTGACGTCGAGGCTGCGCTCCCGGGCGTCGTCGACCCGGACATCAAGGGGATCCCATTCGTCGTGTACCGCTTCGAGCTCCCGCCGGAAGACCCTGGCTGGCCCGCGGTACGTGCGGTGCGGATGAGCATGACCGGATTCACAGTCACGGTGAGTTTCTGTTTCTGCAGGACTATCATTCAGCTTCATGATATTTGTGTTCAATGACTGCTCATTGCAGTACGGTGGCCACAGACCCGATGTGAATGACGTAAGTTGGACAATCTGATCCTTTTCCACGAAGACATCGTTACCGCGTCCGGGGTCGCATGGGTGTGGGTCTGGTGTGTGAAGTATCAGGGGGAAGTTCTGGAGCTGGCTGGATCGAAGGAAGATGGATACAGGGAGTAATGCAGACATATGCGTACTTGGTGGGGTCAATTCCTTGCCAGCGTTCCGTATGACATGGAATAGCATGTTCCTCGCGCACCAGAACTTCGTGTCGAGTATCGCGTGCTCACATCTACGATCGCATCCTTGACCTCACTCATTGTCGCGTATCCAGCGTTCGCTTTTCACCATGACATTGACGCGGCCGAACTTCTCCTTCATGACCACAAACGTACCGAGGAGTCCTGTAGCTTGGTGACATATAGCATGAGGTGAGGAGGTGGCCAGAGAGGTACACGGCCACAAGGCCGGAGAGGACTTCCGGGACAGGCAGCGTGCGGTCGAGATCGCGATGCCGCCCTTCTCGAGAGCGATTTTTGTGAGCTGGTAGACGCGCGAGTTACTTACTACGAACATCGTTGAAAAAATGCCTCTCCTTGGATGTTGAATCCTAGATTTCCGGGACCTGGTGAGCCAGACGGCCATCGCAGTGGTAGAACGCGCAAGAAGCGGGCAATGACATTCCCCGAGATCGCACCAGGAGGAAGGTTCCTGACAGTGATGTGCCTATGTACATTGACGTCAATGCTCAACAATTAGGCTGTACGCAATCAAAAGGTAAATCGCTTGTGTAATTCGCTTGCACAAGGTTATGATAGGGGGTGGGGGTGGGGGGGGGTATCAGGCTCCCGGGGCCGTAAGACAGGTTCAAGCCACCTGGTGGGCCTTGACTTCGTCCCCGAGCCACTTCCACAGTCTCCCGCCGATCTCGTCGTCATAGGCCTCCGGCCTGCACTTCCCGAGACGCGCCCACGGCATGAAGAACTGGGGACATCGCATGAGCATTTTCCGCGGCCACACTTGGTTTCGCGGCAGCGGCACGTACCTCGCCGTTGTGTTCGAGCGCGTCGGGCATCGTCCCCGCGTACAGTTGCGTAAGCGCGCCGTACGGCGCGGGGTGCAGCATGAGATCCTGCCGGGGCACACCGAGCATCAGAGAGGGGCCCACACGTCGCCGGCTGGCTTGCTGGCTCAGTGTATGTATGTGTATCGTCTCACCAGAAACCTTTTCCTCAGCCACGACATGTGACGCAGCAGATCGGTTTTGAGATTCCCTGCACGGCATCCGAGTTAGTTCGCGATGTCGGTGGAACGCGTACAGGCGGGACTGACCTGGGTTGACGGATATAGAGATGATGCCCCGGTCCCCGTATCGTTTCGCCACCTGATGCGCCACAACTACGTTCCCCTACGACATCCGTGTGCAGTGCATCAACTAATTAGTCCGCCACGCGCGCTGTGACTGAGGTCTGCGCGAGACGGGACGACGTACGTGTTTGCTCTGAGAGTAGAGTGTCTGCGTGGATTGTCTCTTCCGCTGCGGCGTGTCCTTGAACGTGTCCCAGTGAAGCGTGTCGAAGTACGAGTAAATGGACGACGTCGTGATGACGCGCGCGTGCTGGTCGGGCGACGACTTGACACCCGCGAGGAGCGCGGGCATGAGCAGCTCAGTGAAGTAGTAGTGGCCGACAACGTTCGTTCCCCACTGCAGGTCGTAGCCGTCCTTCGTCAGCATGTCGATAGGAGGCCACATCACTCCGCTGGAATACAACATGATCAGCGAGATGGGATCAGTCGCATGAACGGGTGGGAGGCTCACGCGTTATTGAACAGTATGTGGAGCTCCTTCTCCTTGCTTAGGAACTCGTCCGCGGACTGCTTGACAGAAGACAGGCTGCCGAGGTCGAGCTCGAGGAAGATGGCCTCCTTTCCCGTTGCCTCTTTGAGAGTTGCAATGGCCTTCTCAGCCTTCTCCTTGCTGCGCGCGGCGAGGTACACTTTTGCATTATGCTGCAGCAGAGCCTGTAGAGGAAGAGCAGCTGTTGAATGAGGATCCGTGAAGGGGCAGCGTACAGGCTCTCCGACGCACCTTGACAGTCTCGTAACCAATACCAGTATTTCCGCCTACACGACGCACAGTGTCAGCATCCTAGAGGGTGTCTGGATCTGGACAGGAACTCACGCACCAGTCACGACGACGACGCGTCCACTGAGGTCGGGGATATCATCGACGCTGAACTTGGACTTTGGTGGGAAACCCTGTTGAAAGACTGCCCACACGATCCGCTTGAATGCGCTGAGACCCATCGTGGCAAGGCTAGCACAGAGACAAACGTGGAGTCAGACACGGTGCGAGACTCGGAGTAGGAGAAGGGAGAGCTGATGTCCGAGGGCGTGAACGACCTCGGAAGGGCCCGCTATCCCCACTACTTATACCACGTTGCTGGGTTCTCGAACTATGTGCAGCCAGCCGCGTTAGCATCGATTGTCATGGATGTCATGGAAATAGTAAGATCGGCTCAGAGGTTCAGGGGTCAAAGTAAGCCTTTTTGCGTTTTAAGAAGACGAACGTCGTCCTGGGAGAAAAGAACGGAGGACCAGCTCCGTGGATCGCTGAGTAAGCTATGCTAAGTTGTAGGCAGGACGGACACTTGGCGTCATGCAAGATGACGTTGGGCATCGATTCTGGGGCCGGGCCACCAAATCGAATGTTCGGGCAGAGAAGTGGATGTGGCCGCTTGCGCGGGCGCCGAGGTCGGCCAAACACGCGGAAAAACACGAGAAGCCGCCTAGCTACTGCTTATGTAAACTGAACAGCAACGGCAAACAGAAGCGGCTTTATCAATATCGCGTTACGCGAAACGAGGATGTTCAAGACGGACCTATGATACGGAGAGGAGCGGGAGCGGTAAGCATTCGGAGATGACGACCATTGGGCTAACATGTACCCTGTCATAGACCTGTCACTGGATCATCCTCCACCTGTCGAAGTCTTTTAAGGTGCCGGATCTCCCAACTCTGATGGCGTCGGTTCAGCACAGGGAAGAGCCTCTGGAGGTGATCGTTGCCCAGTGGTACGTCCAGACATCCAGTCGGTGGCCAGTGCGCGAAAGTCCCTCTATCTCCTGTACGTGCCTCTCCGCACCGTACGCGGGGAGAGTTGCCGTTTGAGCAAGCACGACATGCAGCCAGTCGACTGCCAGAGATGAGGGGAGGGGCTCTAGCGGATGCTGGGGGTAGGTCTTAGCAAAATTGAGAGAGGCGTCGAGTCCATTGATCCTATACCAGGTCGCAGACCGCCATGAATGGTTGCATTGTGCCAGAGGTTGAGGGCCCTGTTGAAGACGGTCCACTGCCATGCGGCGAGCTGGTCTCGGTGGTCGTTCATCTCCTTCTCAGAGTCGAATGACTCGTCTTCTTCGGGAGGGTGGTTCTTCTTGTTTTTGCTGACCTGGCGTTGTAGGCTGCGTATATGCGTTCGATACAGGGCACACAGCCACAGAGAAGACGGAAGGTGAGACTCACTGTTCTTGAAACCCACCCGGGCCGCCATGCAGCTCCCATGCCCTCTGCTCCACCTCGCGCTTGTCGTAGACCTGGGACCAGACGCGCCTCCCATTGGTATCCAACCTGAATAGCAGAGCTTATCAGATGCATACGATGCGCTATGCACATGGCAACTCACAGTTCCCTTGAAAAGCGAGACCTCGAAGTTGCTCAACTGGTATCACTCGAGAGCCTTCCCTTCCCTTATCTACGTACATTGAGCGCGACCAGCGGAAGGCGACTGTGAACGAGGCTCTAACCTTTGCACCCGGCTGCATCTCAGACGGCGGCCACTTTGGGTTCGTGGTTATGCGGTCGCGACCGGCATGGCTAGTTGGGGCGCGCGCGCGATTCTCGAGTAGTGTCTTTGGGCATATGCAACGAGTCGTCGAGATTCAGTTGTAGTATAAAAGCCAAGACAGAATAATGAAGGCCCCACTGTTCAAGTAATGGTCCTAGACCAAGCGCGGTGGTGGGGTAAGTAGATGTTGGCTGGGATGAGGACCGTCCGCGCAAGAGCAGGCTTGCATTGTGTGTTGCCGGCAAGTTCCGAGGCCTCAGCGCCAGGCTCCAGCGCTTTGTCGAACCCTCTCAAGTCTCAACCATCTTCCCCGTCGACTGGACCCCTGCTCATTCTACCAGGGTCCGCCGTACACGCACGAGAAACGCGCATCTGAACGAGATACCCTGAAGCCAGTTCCATGGGCTGACTGAGGCCCCCGCGGCTATCTCAGCCTGCATCTGCAGACTGCAGCAGCTCCCGCACTGCAGTGGCAGCGGCCACATGCCCTGCTCCCCTCCGGCTCGCGTGCGCCCGCGGTCGCATTCCGAAGACCCAAGGACTCTGACGAGATTGACGCACTCGTAAACCCTCTCGCCATGTACCTCACAAGGCGGCTCCTCCGAACGATGGGGCGTGATCACCTGCAATCGGAGCGCACGGCGATCGTCGCAGACGTCTAGGCGGAGCTACCAGGCATCGTCAATCTAGAGTGCCCGGCGATGCCGTGTGTTCTGTTTTAATTCCCGCTTCCGCGCGGCTCGGTGGACTGCGCCCCGACAGGGCGAACGATACGGGCTGTGGAGGTGGGCATGACGGGGTTCACGGTCAATGCAACGTGCTCGACGATGACAAGGAGATCTTGGGTGTCATCTATGGCCCAGATCCTGATCCAATCTTTTTTATCCCCAGGGGTCCCAACAGGAATTATCCAGTGACGGGAATTGAATATTGATCCCTGCCTGCACAGAACCGTGATTGAAGACGGAAAGGAATAGGTCCGACCCTATCAATGTACCGTGTAGCGCCGACGTGGATCCATCTGCGCGAATCGCACACCTCCATTTCAGATTGCGAAATTGGCTGGCATAGTCGGGATGCGACTCCATAGTTTCGTGGTCGAAGATGCCCTCACTAAGATTGGAAGAATACTGGAGTAGTCGTCGTCTTCGCTCAGACATAAGCAGAGTGCTGTAAATTATTGGTCAGCTCAATCCTGTATTGCAGGTACACCTCGGAACGGATGAGTTCGGCAGAGTGGCGACAGCCCTTATAGCAAGTTAGCAATAACTCAAGTTTGAGATATAACACAAAAACGAGGACGACATTCACCCTAACGCATCTTGCGACGTCTTGACCATGCAGGAGCGAGAAGGTAAGATCAAGGAGTTCGATGGGTAGATCACGAATCCCCAGATGACGAGTATCCATATGGGGATTGAAGTAAATTTGTTTGGGACCCATGTTGTGGTTGCGATGAAAAATGCAAGAAGGCACACCAATGAATCAAGACGAGACATGGTGGTGGAAAGTAAAGGATGGCACTGACATTGGTAGGCACCAGTGAGGCTGCTGCTCGCTTGGATACTGCATTGCAGTCAGTGTCTAGCGTTTAGGTTACAATAAAAATGTAATTTGGTCTTAGAAACAAGCCACAATATCAGGATCTCCGAAACCGCGAAATTTGAGCAGGAAGAAACAGTACGATGGTGGCCTGAGTATGGTATGCCTGCAATGCATGCCTCAAGTTCGATCAGACCGTCCACGTCTCCTCTGCCTCGAGCTCGCCCGGTCTGGCACCGTCGCCTGACTGCAGACAACTCTCGGTTAATACTCCATGTCCAAGAGGTGAGGCGGGGCCAGAGCGCGGGGCGAAGAACTCACCGTAGTAACAGTGAAGCCGGTCATGCACATCCGTACCGCCCGGATTGGGGCACCGCCCGCTAAATCCGAAACCTTGAAGCGATACACCACGTACGGGATTGCCGCACAGTCCGGGTCGAAGAAGCACGGAAGCACCCTCTCAGCATTCTTGACGATCGTCGTCACGATCCCCGTCGCCTCCGATGCCGATGCCGATTCTGATTCCAAGGTCGCTATGTCGTGCAGAGCGCGCGCATGTCGCGCCATGAACGGGTTGATGTCGACCACGTACACGACCAGGGAGGGCACGTAGAACGCGACTAAAGGCATCCGCGAGCCCCAGGGGATCAACGAGGTGCGGTGCAACCACTCGGGGTGCGCGGAACGCACTCGCAGACGTAAGCATCCGAGTGGGCCCCAGTCCTGCCACGGGACCGGGATAGGGAGCCCATCCGAGTCCGAAGGCGCAGGTGCGTCGCTGGCCGAGTTGGTCGCAATTTTGGCCTGGAAGAGGAGCGTGGAGCATGGCATGAGGAGGTGGGAGGCGTACTCGCCGTCTTGGCGTCGATCGTACTGCGTGAGGACGATCATGGTCTGCGAGGGGTCGGCGGTGAAATGCGCTTCGGGGTCTGGAGTGCGTCGACTGGTGATCATCTTGCTAGATCCTGTATTCAGCGGGGGATCAGGAAGCTGGAGGATGACCAGCGGACATGTTGCAGCGGACGGGCAGAGGCTGTAGATGTTGATTTGCTGCGGCGGTCCCCAACCAGCATTGGGTAGAACGACTACGTGTGTATCGTCTAGCGGGAGCATCTTCCCTGTCTCCATCCCCAGGTCTATTCTCTGCGTAATATGATGTGAAGATGTCAGGTGAACAAGGCAGATACCCCTGACAAGTGCCAAGAAGAAACAGCACGTACAGAGACGAACCGCCCAGCCCTCCAGTCGAACACTTCGATTGAGCAGTTATGAACGTGTTCGTGTACGGTGTTCAGTTTCCAGACGACGTGGCTGACCCCGATACACAAGAAGAGGTCGTCTATTCGCACCACACCATCGCTACCAGGTTGAGAAGAGATTCGCAGGCAAGGAAGTGCTGCATCTGGGTGATCCCTCCGAACTCTCTCCGATCGGCTCAATGAACAGAAACGGACCTCGAAGAGCCTAGACGTTGCGTAAACATAAGCTCTGGAGAACATACGTGAGTATACAACAGGGCATACCTGGGCATCTGCATGTTCGTGTGCACCTCCTCGACGGTCACAAGCAGATTCTGTGTGCGATTAATAGCCCAGCTTTTCATCTGTCGGGTGGGGTCTCCAGGAGTCCCGACAGGCATCAACCAGCGGCGGGACGGAACGCCGGCTCGCGAAGAACCATACGTAACGTTGGTGAGGAAATATTCCCATGATTCTTTCGCGCCGAACATGGCAGATGTGGAGGTGCTGGGGCGTGTCGAATTGTCCCATTGGAGATTGCGGAATCGACGGATGTATTCAGGATGCGAATCGAGTGTTTCATGATCGAAAACGCCGCCGAAAAAGTTGGTTGAAAACTGGCGGATGCGTTGCAATCGCTCGGCTACGAGCAGTGTACCCGATGGACCGTCGATCATGCCGTTCCGAACGAGCTCGATCCTGTATTGCAAGAAGACGTCGGACTGGATGACGTCGGCGAAGTAGCGACACACCTGATCGTGGTTCAGCAGCGACTCAAGTCATTCTCTTCAATACCAAGACTACGAGCCACGAGAATGCTCACCCTGATGCATCTTCCGATATCTTGCGAGTCGAGGAACGAGAATGTAAAGACGAGGAGCTCAGCGGCTAGATCACAGATCCCCGCACGACGTGACTTCGAACTGGAAACAAAGTGTGTCGAGCTAGGGCCCATTTTGTGGATACAGGACCGCGAGCCACTCAATGGAACAGGTGGTTGATGACGAGATGCAAGCGAGGCGCGCTGTGGCGGAGGCGCACTGGCGGCTCTGCGCGATATAGGCGCCTCAACTTGATCCTCAACCGACATGTTCTTGCCGCCATCGCACCCACCAATGGACAAGGACCCTCCACACTTAGCTCCAATATTTCAGAAGTCCCATGCAATAATTTACGATCTTCCAGCCGAGGTCGTACTTCTCGTCTTCTGGTGCCTGCACGGTCAGGATATCGTGAGATGCATGCGGGTAAGTTCTCTCATTTTCCACGCTGACCAGGTGCATTGACTCCCATCATGGTCAGGTCTGCCGTCGCTTTGCAGATCTTATCCATTCAGACCTCTATCTCCAATACAAGATCGAGCTTGTCCAGAGCGGCATGGTCGACGGTGCCAATTCCAGCACGCTTGCGATCTCCGAGCGACTACAGCGGCTCCGCGAATACTCCTCGAGGTTTCGCGCTGGATATTTCAACTATGAGGACCTCGCAGGTTATCCCCATTACGTCCATCAAATCCACTCTCTGCCACAGCATACCAAGCGGATTGCAGATACGTTTTTCTCCAAGCTGTATAGCGACAACGATCGGGGTGGAGTGGCTCTGTCTATTTTTACCCCTGGCTCCGTGCAGGCCGGTGTTCAGTCAAGCCGCTCTCTCCTCCCTATCGGCACTCCAGGTACAGAAGGACTGCCAGTTATAGCACAGTGGGCAATAGACGAAGTGCAGGACCTGCTCGTGATGGCTGACAGAGACGACACCTCTCTGACAGAGCGATTGAACCGCAGGTTCGTCTCGAGTTCCGAGTCCCTCACTGCGATTGCATGTCTCACGATTCTTTAGGCGGGACGAGTTTCGTATTCGCTTTTATTCGTTGCACGACTCGAAGACTACCAGACTGACACCTCACCCGTCTGCGACACTCCCTGCGATACATCGCAGCGATATTCCACCGCTTGCACACCTCTCACAGCTGCACATCACTGGACAATATGTGATGTGGGAACTGTCCATCTCACGGCATGATCAGCCTGATAGTGTGTGCATAGAAGTATGCAACTGGAGGACAGGCGAAGTGATTTCAGTACGCACCTCCGAGTCTTGACTGCCACTGTTGACAGTCTTATCTAATATATCAAGTGCACGACTTCAGCATATAGACATCGGAACGCAGGTGGTCGACATGTTTCCACTCGACCATCCTTACATCCTCGCCCTCCCGAGAGCCTTGGAGGAGAACCCCCACTTCCACATATACAGTTTCTCTCCTTCCACATCCCCGAACCACCACATCTGCACTCTAGAACTTGCAGACGATCACCTTGGAGAAGACGAGGCCATATGTTGGCATACAATCAACACCGGTGACCAGAGACAGGCCTCATTAGGACATTTCCACACTGACATGTCGCAATCAATGTTCGCCCTCCAGCTCATGATTGCAGGTCCCGAGTTCGTGCGCCGCGAACTGCTCTACCTCATCCCATGCACGACCTTCCTCGCCCAGATCCGGGAAGCGGAGGGACAGAAGTCACCTCGGATCGACGGCGGCGGCGGCGGCGGCACGCAGCCTATACAGTGGACGGACTGGGGGTCGCAAGGCTGCCTCCGCCTATCTCCACGCCAACAGTACGGCATCCGCATTGCGCGCGAGATTCCGTTCGGTTCGCGGTTCCCCCACATCGCACTCGATGAATCCGACTTCAGGCGTGCGTCGGTGTACGTCTTCGATGTCAATCCGCGCGTCGCGCGCCGCGAGAGACAGCTCCTTGCCGCCCGCCAGCACGCTTCCACGGACGCACCATTAGATGTTGCGGGAATCGTCGAGGACATCGAGGCGGCCCTGCCTGGAGTCGTCGACCCAGAATGCTCGGGGATCCCGTACGTTGTGTACCGCTTTAAGCTTCCGTTTAGGCCCGCGGAGCAGTTTAGGTATATCAGCGAGGTGGTCATGAGCATGACGGGGTTTACTGTCGAGGTAAGTACATGTAGCGTTTGCCGCTCGGGCTTTGAGAGGGGTCTGAACATTATCTGCAGTCGCACGATCCCGACTATGAGAAGACGGAGCAGACGTGGACGGTTTGATGTTTGCGTGGAGTGGGAAGGCGTAAGCAGTGGCAACATTCGAAGGGATGTTGCATGACAGATTGACGTCAATTCCAGGGATCCTGGCTGCAGACGTCTCGTATTCGTATTCCCAGTTCGTCGTGTACAGAACACAGCGTTGACAAATTGAGGTAATTTACAGGACATGTCGATGTCGCCTGATGACGCAGACGAGACCCCGTGTCGAATGGAGATTGACTTGTTGCCAGCTCTTCGGCGACGTGACGGGATATGGATGGCGGCGGCAGCCCGAACTTGCCAGACGACGTCAGAGAGACGTTCGACTTCCTCGCGAACGGTGCCCTCGTGTTCCCGAAAAGGAGCAATTTCGGCGGCGAGGTCGGCGGCGTGTTGAGCTGCGACTGACTGGTGGCCACGGCCTCTACGGATATGGCCTGCTCTTTCAGCCCCACCATCTCGGCGACCTTTTGTGCGATTATTTTCTGATCGCTGGCTTCCAGTCCTCTCGTCTGCGTCTGCGGGACCCGGTTCGCGAAATCACGGGCCTCGAAGACGTCATGCTCAACCGCGGCCTCCTGCGCAACCGTCTCCTATACCTTAACCCTAGCGATCCTGAGCCTGACCTACGCGAATGAGATGTAAGGAGAGAAGCCGCTAGTGTCATGGGCAGCAACTCGGTAGTGTTCGAGCCCCAGACCATGGGAGTGGAGGGGAATGCGCGCTTTCTCTGTACTATATGCACATTGAACAGTATACGGGAGACGGATATGGTTAGTACAAGTCCGTTGCTGCCACCACAGACGGCGCTATCCAATGAGCACGCACTTTCGGGAAGCAGTTCGAGTTGCTCTACAACGTTTACGCAACTGGACATATTCATGAACGTTGACCACGTCAAACGGATCCGAGGTATGGAAATAAGACCCACCTGAATGGAGTACTACGGGACGGGGCTCGATGCCTCAAAGGCCTGGACCTCACCCTCAAGCCAATCCCATAGCTTGGCCCCGACTGCGTCGTCGTACACCTCCGGATGACACCTCCCCACCCGTGCCCACGGTATCATGAACTGAGCACGCAGTCAACACAATAAATGAGGCATCAGGGGAAGACGCACCTCGCCATTGTAGTTGAGTGCTTCCGGCATCGTGCCCGCGAACAGCTGGGTGAGCGCGCCGAACGGAGTAGGGTAAAGTAGAAACGCCTCCTGACCAGGATAGCAGCGTCGCATTAGCTTTGGCTCTGAATAAATCTGGGAGGCGCACTGAGCCCTTACCAGCACCACTTTGAAAAACACGGAGGTGTGGCGAGTGAGGTTGGTTTTGAAGTTCCCTGTGTCGAGAAGCTCAGCGGAGAAGTCAAATATGCGTGAGATGGGCCTGACGTACCTGGATTCACGGAGATAGAAACGATACCTCGGTCCGCATATCTCTTCGCAATCTGGCGTGCCACAATGGCGTTCCCCTGCGCCATTCAATTCAATGTCAGCTGTCTGTCTGTCGGCGAAAAGGAGAGGGACGGCACATACGTGCTTGCTCTGGTAGTACAGCTGCATCGTACCAAGCTCTCTCCTTGCAGGACCCTCTCGGAACGTGTCATATTCGAGCGTCTGCAGATATGCGCCACTGGATGAGGTGGTGATCACTCTCGTGTGATGGTCGGCGGACATCTTCACGCCTGCGAACAGTGCCGGCATGAGAAGTCTAGACAAGTAATAGTGCCCGACAACGTTCGTCCCCCACTGGAGATCGTACCCGTCTTCCGAGAGGTCTTCGATTGGAGTCCACATCACACCGCTGTTCCGCGAGCCGTAAGCCTCATATCATGTTATACAAGTAGTCCGGAACGGGACTCACGCATTGCAAAACAGGATATGGAGCTCCGGCTCCTTGCTCAGGAACTCGTTGGCTGCCCTCCTGACTGAGGATAGGCTAGCGAGGTTGAGCTCCAGGAAGACAGGCTCTTGTCCAGTCTCTTCCCTCAAGGACGCAATGGAGTTTTCCGCGTTTTGACGACTACGAGCCGCAAGGTACACCTTCGCGTTGTGTTGCAACAGTACCTGTGAACGGTCAAGACGGATGCGCGACGAGGAGATACCTAGAACCCACTTTGACTGTTTCATAGCCGCTTCCGCTATTTCCACCTTCAGCAAGAAATGAGTCAGCGAGGCTCGGTACAGGAGGCCTGGGTGACATACATACCGGTCACGATGACGGTCCGTCCAGACAGGTCCGGGATCTGGTCGACGTGGAATGTGGGCGAGGGCGGCCACATCTGTGCAAAGACAGGCCAACTGGTCTGCTTCCAGTGGGAGAATGCGGCACCCATTTGGAAGAGCCTGGACAATGTAAAGGATCCTGGCAAACGTCAACACTGAGGCTGGGACGAGAGAGCAAAGGAGCGAAAGGGGAGCTACCCCTGGCCGCCCAAAGATCCGAGACTTCAAAATAACAACAAATAAGGGGGTGAAACTGGCTTGGCTCTTCCCTCCCAATACTGGCTAGCATGGTCGCCAATTTGCTGGGCATGACAAGCGTTGCCACCGAGTACATATGTAGGCCTTACTACTAGTAGTGGTAGTGGTGGTCAGTACCAGAGAATTCGCGCTGTCAACTCGGAGGATTATGAGCCACAAGCTCCGACAATCTGAGATTAAACCATTATTACTTCTGTATCGCGTTTTTCATACTCCGCGCCACCACCAGTCGAAGGCTAGCGCCCGAGACACCTCCCTCCTCTCTTTCTAGGTACTGTCGTTGGATACACACTGCATACGTACCGCAATACTCTCGCGTGCATCCTCGCAACTATTGCTGCCTACTGACGCCAAAACGTACCTCAACTTGGCGACCACTGCCTAGTCCAATCTGATTAACTGGAACCAGGGTAAATATGCCACCAATTACTTATTCTGTCTCAACAGTCAACTGCAGCTCACTAGCCTGATCGTCCTCCGTTGATACACGCCGTAACAGGCCTTGCTCGCAGGTCGTAATGTCTTTGATCTTGTTTACAAGCTTCTCTAACCCTTTCGTTCTCCCTCAGCTCGACCGTCGCATGTACGCAGATGCCTACAGGTGCAACACCGGATTCCGTCTCTTCCTCCCATCATCTCGAGATCGGACATGTACCCTCAGACGTCCTTCTTCTCGTCCTCTCGTTCCTTCATGGACAAGACATCGCCAGGTGCATCAGGGTGAGACCCCAAATCGTGTTTACGTGCCGCGCTTCAAGGAACTGACTGCTCAATGGTGGCCAGGTCAGCCACGGCTTTGCGGCCCTCATCCGCTCAGATCTCTATCTACAATACCTGATTGAGCTGGCACAGACCGGCATGATTGACGGCGAATCCAGCGCTCTGCCCGTATCCGAGCGACTGCGCCGTCTTCGCCAGTACTCCTCTAACTGTCGCGGCGGTATTTTCAACCACGAGAGCCTTTTGCACTATTCAAGTGACAGTCACCAGTACCAACATCACAGCGCTCTCAAGGGTGCATCCCTCACCAGGCCCTACGACGTCGAGGGTTCGTCGATCTTGTCTAAGCGTCTGGATCCGCCGTTCGGGTCATTCCTCTCTCTCGTCACCCATGGTTCTGCGCAGGCCGGCATCCAGTCTCATCACGAGGTGATACCCTTTTATATCCCGGAGGATCTCGGGCGCCGTTTCAGTTGGTGGGCCATTGACGATGCTCAAGATCTGCTCGTGATCTCCGAGACGTCCCCAGAGGGGACGGAGACCGAGTGAGTGTTCCATTACACTCTATAACGTTGTGCACGAGATGCTGCGACTGACATGGGCACTGTGTAGCGCGCCTTTTGTCGGTTTCTATTCGTTCAGCGGCTCGAAGACCGCTCCGGGGCCGACGACTCACCAGGAAGCAGTCCGACCTCGCTTGCAGGTTGGTATCCCAAGCGGTGTCGAGCCTACGGCAGGCATCCATATCTTCAAAGTATGGGTCGTGCAGGAGCATGTCATTTGGGCAACCTGCGCCATCGGTCGTGAGGCTCGCAGCTACTCATTGGAACTCTGCAACTGGAGAACCGGACAAATTATATCGGTGCGTGTCCCTTCCTCTTCAACACACGTCCGCCCGTGTTGATTATTTAATACGCGGTGCAGCGACAAGATCTTGGCCCTCAGCAGGTATATGTCGCATTGTTGGACGACTCCTACCTACTCGTTACACCCCAATCTCAGTCCAAGAGGTCACTGTATCTCGATGTATACAGTATCTCTCCTTCCATCCATCCTCTCTACACACTGCAGCTGCCAGATGACATTAATCTGTCACCTGGGAGGGCCTTTACCTCATCATGCAGGATGGTCGTGAGCCAAACATGTCCACCCACGCCCGGAGCACACTTCCGCGCCGATCCATCACTGTCCATGGTAGTCCTCACCTACAAAATCTGGGGGACGCATGGTGAACTCACCAGCCACCTCCTCGTCCCCTGCACCACCATCCGCGCCGCAATCCACGCCGCAGCGGCCCCCCGGCACGCCGACGGAGACGCCATCGACGGCTCGGAGCAGCCGATCATCCCATGGGAAGACTGGGGCGCGGGGAGATGCCTGCGACTGCGGCTGCGCGAGGACGACCAAACCCTCTACATACCCTACAGTATTCCCTTCGGCTCGAGGATTCCCGTTGCGGTGTACCACCGCAAGGACAGCTTCACGAGCGCGTCGATATACGTGTTCGACATCAACCCGCTTGCAGCCCGACACGAGCGCGCGCGCGCGCAAGCC
>CM035308.1:3628697-3639709 GCA_002900995.3 Ganoderma boninense | reverse complement strand
TCGAGGTTCCTCTCTCCCTCAGTCGTCCTCTTTTCTGCCACTTCGTTCTTCCCCTGTTATCCAGAGTATTTCGCCCATCATTTGCTTCGGAAAATGGGAATGGACATGACGCATAGCGTCCGCAAGGCCAATTGCCTGGGAATCCGCGATCTACCCACAGATGTCCTCGTACTGGTGTTTTCGCTGCTTCACGGCAGAGACATCGTAAGATGCCTCCATGTGAGCACCTCAATCTTGCTTCAAGTAATGTAATCCTTCTAACTTGCAGCTAGGTCTGTCATTGCTTCGCGGAGCTTATCAAGTCAGATCTCTATCTGCAGTACAAGATCGAACTCGCGCAGAACGGCATGGTAGACGGACGTCTCAGCACTCTTTCCATCTCCGAGCGACTGCAGCGGCTCCGTGAATACTCCCTCAGGTTCCGTGCTGGGACCTTCGATATGCAGAACATCTCCGCGTATCCGCAGTATGTCCACCGGATGCGCAATGGCCAGTGGAACAGCAAATCCCTCGACGAAAGGTCCTTGTCCACCCTGCATGGTTTCGACGCCCGTACGGATCAGACGTCCCAGGATAGTCCGTCTGACATGTTTCTTTCCGTCTTCACCCCTGGGTCTGCACAAGCCGGTGTCCAGTCTGACCGCTGTTTGCTCCGCATCAGCACGGCCGACGAACACGCCGTCATCCTGACCAAATGGGCGATCGACGGTGCCCAGGATCTGCTCGTGATGACCGAGAAAGCCGACATTGCTCTCCCAGAGCACCTACGCCCCCAGTATGTGACATTTCAAGTCCACGTTTTTGCGCATGCTCTCCCTGACGGGAGGCAATTTTCAGGCCCTACGGGTTCAATGTTCGTCTCTTCTCCCTAAGCCTCTCAAAGACCGCCGGGGAGCCCATCCATCACCCAGCTGCGATGCTGCCTTCAGTGCGTGCGTCGGCCCCCGCTGGGACATACGACACTCAGACATTTGCGTACATCGACGAGGTGCATGTCTCTGGGAAGCACGTCATCTGGGTCCTGGCTGTCACAAAGCGCGATGAATTTCTCAGTGTGATTGCGCTCTTTGTCGGAGTGTGTAACTGGATGTCCGGCGAGGTGACCTCGGTGCGCAGCTCTCCAGGTATCACCATCCGAGTCGAGGACATGAGCTCATGCCTTTCACGATATAGCTCATGGAGATTGGGACGCACCTAATCCACGTCATCCCACTCGATCATCCTTACCTCCTCCTCGTCCCCAAAGCGTTTCAGGCCGGCGCGGTTCCGCATCTCACCATATACAGCATCTCCTCGTCCCCCATCCCCAGCTGTCGCATCTGTACGCTTCTACTTCCAGAAGAGGAATCCGAGGCCGAGGAGGACCTGGGACCCTGGTACCTGGTCCACACCGGTAACCGACCACAGACCTCCGACGGGCATTTCCACACCGACCTGTCGCGGTCCATGGTCGTCCTCACAGTTCTACCACGAAAGCCTCGTGGACACCTCGGAGCGCGAGACGCACTACCTCATCCCGCACACGACGCTCCTCGCCCATATCAGAGACACGGAGTCTCGACTTCAAACGGACAGCGGTCGGCGCGATGCTGCCGCCACTGCCAATGGGGTGCCGGCCGTCCCGTGGGCGGACTGGGGGCCGCAAGGCTGCCTCCGGCTGTCTGTACGGCGCATGCAAGTCCAACGCGCCTCCGCGGTGCCGTTAGGCTCGCGCCTGCCGCTCTTCGTCGTCGACAAGGACGACCCCAGGAAAGCGTCGGTGTACGTCTTCGACGTCAACCCGCACGTCGCGCGCCGCGAGCGGCAGCTCCTTGCCGCGCGCCAGCCCGACTCTAGACAAACTTCATGTTCCGCGTCCCGGGAAGACCTCACTGCAGCGGCAGGGACTGCGGGGATCATCGAGGAAATCGACGCGGTCCTACCTGGGGTTGTCGATCCGAGCTGCTCGAGCATCCCGTACGTCGCGTATCGCTTCCCACTTCCGGATGCGCCTGCGGAATGGCAGCATGGGCAGTTCGTGAGCGCGGTGGTCATGGCGATGACGGGGTTCACGATCAAGGTGATCACACTGGGAGTTTGGGATTGAACGTCGACTGAACGCCCTTTTCAGGTGACCGGGGTCGACTACGAGAAAACTGAACAGACGTGGACCATTTGATGCCGAGGTGGAAGAGGGAGCTGACCAGGGTGGAGTGCGATCTGAATGGTGTTTCACCGGCACATTGACTCAAGCCAGTCATTCCGACGTCCTGATCCCGGAACTGCTTCCCATTTGATTCGAATGCATGCGATGAGATACCTGTTATGGCCCCAGCGCGAGGTCGCCTGAGTGTCGCGTCCAAATCAGGCCAGGCGAGGGCCTTGAGGAAGGGGACGCGCGAACTCGCCCACGACGACATCCTTTCGAGATTGACGAGCAACAGCCGGATAGCCGCCGTCCACGAGACACAAATCGCTGTTAGCCCACAAATCACTCATTAATACCAGGGGCCGTAACCAAGAGCCACACAGTGGGGCACCGCAAACATAACCTACACCATCAGCCGCGATGCGGCTTGACCTCGTCCTCGAGCCACGTCCAAAGTCGCTCCCGATCGCGTCGTCGTAACATTCTGGCCTGCATTTGCCGAATCGCGCCCAGGGAATCATGTACTGTATGTGTTAGTGCAGCATGGCATCGACAGTCGATAAGCCCAGGATGAACGAGATGTGCATGTCGGAGACGTACCTCGCCATTGTGATTGAGCGCCTCGGGCATCGTGCCCGCGTATAGCTGCGTTAGTGCGCCTTGCGGGGCTGGGTAGAGGATCGTCATCTCCTAAAAAAAGCAGAGGGAGAAGGAGGATGTTAAGATAGTTAAACGGAGAAAGAAAGAGTGTCGCCGCCGTACCATGAGCTTGCGTACGAAGGAGGGTAAATGGCGCCCGAGGTCAGTCTTGATGTTCCCTGGGAGGGGCGTGAGCGAATCGCGCCGCAACTGGAAGGGAAGCGAGACGCAAATACTCACCTGGGTTCAGAGAAACTGCGACTATGCCCTTGTCAGCGTACCGTTTTGCGATTTGGCGTGCGACGACGACATTAGCCTGGGAGTTCCAGATACGCCACGTCAGCCAGTCGTACGACGCGAAGGCGCATGACGCGATCCGCGGTCGAGGAACGCACATGTTTGCTCTGATAATAGAGCCCTTGCGCTGTCGACTTGAGGCGGTCGGGGGTGTCCTTGAATGTGTCCCAGTGGAGGACACTGCCGTACGCGCCGCTGGAGGAAACGACGACGACCCGAGCATGGTGGTCGGGGGAGGACTTGCCTCCTTCGATCAGGGCCGGCATGAGCAGTTCGGTGAAGAGGAACGGGCCGACGACGTTGGTGCCCCACTGGAGGTCGTACCCGTCCTTCGTGAGCTGGTTCATGGGCGGGAACATTACACCGCTGGGAAGATAAGATAAATATGGGTCAGAAACGTCAACGGTGTTCCCACTCCTACAAAACGACGCGGCCCACTTACGCGTTGTTGAAGAGAATGTGCAGCTCGCTCTCCTTGCTGAGGAAAGCTTTCGGCCGACTTCTTGACTGCTGCCAGGTCGGTGAGGTCGAGTTCGTGGAAAATTGCCTCCTTCCCGGTCTCCACCTTCAGGGAGGCGATAGCCTTGTCGGCCTTCTCTTTGCTCCGTGCAGCTAGGTACACCTTCGCATTGTGTTGCAAGAGTGCCTTCAAGTAGTATATATCAGCCGAATTTTCGACACATGGGGTTCGATACTATGTGACAACACACCTTGACCGTCTCGTATCCCAAGCCAGTGTTGCCGCCTACAGCAAAGATATCAGCGTGCCGCTTCGTCGCCGCCGACGCGCGTCGCGCGTGCCGGGTCAGTAACATACGAAAACGTACCAGTTACGATAACGACGCGCCCAGTCAAGTCAGGAATCTGGTCGACGCTGAACTTGGACTTGGGTGGGAAGGCCTGCGCGAGGGCAGGCAGCCCCTTGTTGAATTCCGAGAGCGAGTTGCCCATGGCTAGTGGTCGGGAGAGAAGTTAGAACACGCCATGCCCGAATGCATTTTCATATACGCCATGACGCGTACGTCGACCCTGAGAGCGGTGGGAATGTCTTGGTCGAATGTCGCAGGTGATAGCGAGTCTGTCGGAGAATTCGGTGCACGCAAAACAATTCATTCTGCCTAGCGTGCCGCAATCGACTATGAAGGCGGGGAAGACGACGAGCGCGACGCTGAGAGTCCTCCGAAGGTTCATCGTGCTGGTCGGACGCAATTCCAAGGATCTGCGCCGGCTGAATGCTGATGCAGGTCTGGCAGAAAGGCGCTTCTCGGCGCCGCCAGCAGACCAAGCGCCGACTCCAGGTTTGCCTCCTCCTTCCATGCCCGTGTATGTTTCTTACCCGCCATGCTCCTGAAAAAGGACCTGCACGATGTTTGCTCGGAATCTATCCACCTCTGCTCGGAATACTTGTGAAGGCTGAATCACAGTTTGAGATGCGGTAAGTACCAAAACTTTACTCAGCTACTGTACATTCGTTGTATGCGTGGTACATGACAGGTATTCGCGACGTTGTGAACACGAGAACACACAGCACAGGCCGCTGTTGGATTTGTGGCCTATGCAGAGCTCTTGAACCGCTCTAACTCGACATCCGACAGCCCACCCTCTTCTCCACCAAGCCCGAATAGCTCCAGCCTCCCCGTCTCGCAAACGAGACTCAACCTCCCAGTCGTCCCATGTTCCTTTACGAGACGCTGTATGTTCTTCAACAACTCCACGAACCGCGCGATGCTCTTCTGTATTCCCTCCATCTCAGCGATCCCACCGAACTCCGTCGACTCAAGCTCCTGCCGTACTATCTTCTCGAAGTTGCCGTTCTGGTGGATGGCGATGATGTGCGTGGGGGTCTGAGTCAAGAACAACTGCAGGAACACGTCCTCGTTGCTGGTCCGGTCTGCATACCTCATTGAGCGGGTGGCGAGCTCGAGGATGGAGGACTGGGGCAGGAGTGTGCCAGACCGGACGACGGTGAGTTCCCCATTCGCTCCACCTCTTCATCCTGCGTTGTATCCGCAGTGATGCCCCACGCGGTCCCGTCGTCTTCAGGCAAATCCCAACTCAAGTCTTGGGGCGGCGGGGCTTGGTTGTCCGCGTCTTCCTTCAACTCTCGGCCGGAATGCTCGCCCTTCACCGAACGAGACAGAACCGGCAGGGCGCCCCAAGAGTCATCATCGCCCCAGCCCACAGTGCAGCCTCCTTGTCCAAATCCACTTCTTCATCCTCCTGCTTCTTCGGCTTGACCTTGCTGGGAGTGCTGGTCTCAGGTGTGCTCCGGTTCTCGGCTCCGCTCTCGCCTTCCTCGTTGTCTGTGAAACTCTGTCGTGCTGGGGACTTGGTGTTCTCCCTTGTCGCGATGTCTCGCCCTGTGTCTCCAGGTTCCGCGATGTCTTCTGTCCATTCCGTTGGGCTCAGGACGCTTCCCGCTGCGGTACTGGTAGTCTCAGGGATGCACGCGTCAACCTCGAAGCGGACGACCATATTCAGCCCCCCGATGCTCTGTATATGCGCGAAGTGAGCCATGTGCATCCAGTTTATCCTGCTCGACATGCCCACTCACATATCTCACAATCCGATAGTGCCCCCCTCCGTTCTCGCACACCTCTGCGCTGCCATCGTGTGCTCTGCTCGAAGTTCGACCGGCAGCCGCCCTTCGGCGGACTGATGACCTCGCGCGCGCGAGCGGCCCACCGCTCCATGAGCACCGTGTTCGCGCCACCGAGCTGGAGGTCGATGCGGAAGTCCTTGCGCGGGTCCCACTCCATCGTGAAGTCGCCTCCTTGCTTCTCGCCGCTCCCATCTCTCGTCGGACTGAGAGGGGCTGTCTCGCTCACTGGGCTGGATACCTGGATCTTGGTCGATCCAGGCTCGCGGACCCACCGGAGGAGCTTGCGGAGGTTGTTGCGGTCCGTGACGAAGTCGACCGCCGCCCAATCGATCGCCTCCACGTTCTCGCTCGTGTTCAGCTCAAACTCTGTTCTCTCGAGTACCATGGTGTCGACGGCGCGGAAAAGCGGGATGAGTGTAGATTCGTGAGCCATATAGAACGCGTCCTCGTGGAACATCCTGATCCCACTATCGAAGGGGACCTGGAATGGCAATTCGCGGTCGACCCATACGCGCGGCGATCCTGTACGAGCATCAGCAATAAACTCTCGGAAAGCCGACGCGCGCGCGTCCAGCACTTACCTGGACAATGAGAGCCGGCTTGCGCTTCTTGTCCCAGGTGTAGGACCCGATGCAGCGGAGGTCCTCGATGTCGGTTGGTTTGTCGACGACGGCCACGTCCTGGCGAGACGAGCTCCACGATCGCGGGCCCGACGATGTTCTCCCTCATGTCGCGCGGCGGCGGGAGGTTGTCCACGACGGGCTCTGGTGCGGCGTACCTCTCACCGTACGCGCGAGCGCTCCCATAGCTCGCGCCCGCTCGTGCCCGCCAGGTTTGTCCGCGGTCACGGCCGCGCCCGCCTCTGTCCTGCCCCCCGAATTCGCCTCGGCCTCGCCCTCGGAAGCATCCGCGCGGGGTGTACGCGCCGCGCCATCCGCGTCCACCGCGACTCGCAGGATCGTCGGAAGCCTCGCTGCGCGCGTCTGCGCTGTCGAACCCGCGGTCGCCGTTCGCGCTCTTGAACCATCCGCCTCGGGCCCTTCCAGCTCTACCGCCTCTGTTCTGCCCTCCGTAGTAGTTGCTCGAGTCGCCTTGCGTGTCGATGGAGCTGGGGATGCTGCGCTGGGCGCTGTTGTAACTCGGCGCGAAACCCTGCAGGACAGCGTTGAGTGAGATTCCACACTCATGGGGGCGTACGCGTAGGACACCGACGTGACGCTCACCTGAGGAGGGGGTGCAGGCCTTCCGCGGCCACGGCCGCGCGGGGCAAACCCGCGATTTGCGCTCTGTCCGATCGGGCCACTCCCCCGCGTCCGGCAGTGGGGATAAAGCCATTGAACCCTGCTCCTTTGCCCCTCCCAACACTCGCTGTCTTGTTCACCACGTCTAGTGCACTGTTCTGCTCGTCTTGGTACGCCTTCCCTCTGGCCTCGTCCACGTCCTGGGGCCCACCGCGTCCTCCGCCCCGACCTCCACGGCTGCCGCCTCGTCCTCCCCAGCTGTTGAAATGGTCTCCGGTGGTAGTGCTCGTCATCAGCGAGAGGGATGTGATGTGGTCTCAAGGGGACTAGCTGCTGGTGACGATCTGAAGGAACCTCACTAGGCCCAACATGGGGTCGCAGGGATATAAGTACACAGCGTCTCTCGACGCCTATGACGCAGCTGACCTACTCTGGCAGCCTCGCAGCCTCGCAGCTGCAGCGTACAGAAGTCGAATGTCCAAAGACGGTGCGTGGCCCCCAGAACTTTATCGCACAATAGCCTCAATAGCTGAACACGGACATGGCGAGCTGGCCCCTACCGCAGCATGCTTCGCTGCTGGTCACGGTGTGGCCTATGTGGCAGAGAACGGCTGCGTATCCCCGGAAATTGCGGCCTCCGTTGCGACCACGCCTCTGCGGGTTTGAGTGCTTGAGCTTCGGGACAGGAAGGCGTCGAGACGTGGAAGCCGCACGGTACACACGTGTATGGCGGTCATGCTCAGGTACCATTAACTGACATCGACGTCCTCCAGATCGCCGGCCTCAGAGGCAACGCTAGCAGCAAACACATATCCGCAGCGCGGAATGGACAGCTGGAACAGGGCGGCTGGCACCCTTCGATTGAAGTGTGCTATCTCTAGCCAAACATGCACGCAAGTCCGCTCCTCCCTACCGCCTTCCAGTTCCCCCTGCATCTCCCTTGTTCGCGAAGGGCACGCGCTCACGGGAGCGCGTTCACCCGCTGCTGGATTTCGCCGTACACGGTCGCGACGGCGGGGCACCCGACGCCGGGCCCGTGGAGGTTCTGGAGGGTCGCGAGCAGCGTCGAGATGCGCGCCTGCTTGTCCCCCTTGGACGAGCCCGTCGGGAACGGCGCGGCGATGCTGGGGTTGTGCACCATGTGGCCCGCGGCGACGTTCGCGTTCAGTGACTGGGGATGGTAGGTCAGTCAGATCAGTTCGCATGGGCTGTTTGAGGTGAGACGTTGGGGAAGGGGGGAGGACGTACGTTGATGAAGGCTTGGCGGTCGGGGGGGCACGAGCAGGGGATGAGCTTGCCGTTCAGGCCGGCGCAGTTCCTGAAAGACGCGGTGAGTATGCACAAGGTCGGTGGTTCAAACAGCGCACGATAAGCATACCCATGGCCGTCGGGGTTCGCTCCTCGCCGGACACCGAAGGCTGGGACGAGACGGGTGGGGACGCCGCGCCTCTCGATTGGGCCGCTCGGAGCGGCTTGGACGGCGGCGACAGCAGCGAAGACGGAGAGGACGATCGTGGTGAACTTCATGTTGACGTCGGCGAGCTGTGTGTCGTGAAGCGGGCGGGTGAGGCTAGGTGGTGTGGGACGGGTGTCGTGAAAGGAACCGAAAGGAGTGTGCTGCGAGAAGTGAATTCTTGCGATACGCCCGGCGTAGAGAAAGGGAGACGTTCCAGCTGTCGAGAGTGCCGGGAGTGCTGGCGCAGGGCCTTTATACGCCCTCGAGGAGGAGAAATTGAACATGTACGTTCGTCACTCAGTCCGGCGGTTCCTGGCAGTACCTGTGCCGAAGAGTTCCAAGCTGTAAATCTCGCACCGCATCAACACGTCGGAGCTGTATACGTTGACATATCATGTATGATTTGGATCATAGCTTTTGATGGCTTGGCAATGGTGTATTGTATGGTGTACAGTCTGTTGACAACTCTGAACAAGTATCCATAAATGATCCAGCAACTTTAAAGAAATCATATGGACGTTGATGTCTGCAACTCATGCAACATGTCCTCCAAGGACAAATGTCATACGCGAAGTATGACTAAACACAAAATACCTAGGCACTTGACGACCAAAGATCCCCGACCACTCAAGAACTGCTTGGGGACAGAACAGTCCCTCATGAGGTATACGTTCACCCTCCTGCCAAAGCCTGGTGAGGAGAGTGGAGATGAGGACGGAGTCATGGGAACGGAGACGAGCACGGATACCCTAGTAGGAATGGACTGAGTTCTAGGCACACCAACATGCTGGTTTCGGGATTGTCGCTTTGTAATGACCCCCTGCGTATGTCAATCGGACTGACTAAGGATGACGAATCATGTAACTAAGCTCTTTGTCCCCCCATTCCTTCTCGCCTGTACGAGAAATATTATAGTTCTCCTTCCCAATTGTTTACTCATCATTCTCGCCACACGTACAGTAACTATTGTGATTTGTCTATTGTGCGAGAAACCTATTCTCGTGTGATAGCTCTCGGCATTGTTTGTCTTCTATTGTCCAAACCATCAATTCCCGCAATCTACCTTCAACCATTGTTCGAATACTATTGTGCACTGTAGTGCATTCCCGCAGTCCACCAGTCCTCTATTGTCTCCCAGACACTTATTGTCCAACATGCTATTGTCTATCTTTAGAACAATGGACCATAGCCCTATGTTTGCACTTGTTTGGCTTGGTAGCCCACTAGTATATAAGGCCGCGAGCTGCCCCCAAATGAAGATGAGCACCTTTTACCCCCAACATCTCACTTCCGAGTCTGCCCAAGTGCATCCTCATAAGTCACTATTAGTTGACAAGCATTGCTTGTAACTACATCTTATCTAAGCTATCAGTGCTGCCTTATAAGCCAGTGTGGCTGATACTTATTTTGGAATACAGGCCCAAGCTTCCGACAAGCTTACCAGATCCACGTTCGACTCAACGGAGTCCAGCATCGTTAAGACTGTAGCTTGACTAACGAAGAGTCAAGTATAGCCAAGTCATCTCACCCTTGCAAGCCTGATCATCACTACAACGAACAACTGAGGCGATATCCGACCACAGACTAGTCCGATTACCTCAGGAGGTTGTTACCTACTTTCAACTAGGTAACTACCACGCACGTCAAATTGGAGCCCACCGCGAGGGGTAGTGATCACCAGGCTCTCATACCTGGTTACTACTCCAATCATATCTGTCCAACCTGCCAACATCACCATCAAGTTCGGTGGACGGATCACCAAACAACAACTCTCCAGTCCTCTCTGGTACTGACCCAGCAACCGGTTCATCAACTCCATCAATCTCAATATCCACGGTATCCTCAGATTTACTCTCCCTTCCCAGCTCACTTGCCGTGTCCCAGACATCAAGTTTTGCCAGTCCGCAAAGCAGTGCACACCCATCAAGCACTACAGCCACAGCTTCAGCAACCGTCTTTCCCTCTCAAACAACACCAAGTACAGACACTCGACACCCGACCGCTAGCTCAGGTATCCAAACTACTAGCACCAACCCCACTGTATCCACCCCTAGCCAGCCCATACTTTTCATATATATCATTTACACTATATCTTCCTCCCGCAAAGGTAAAACCCTCAACTGTTCAATGACAAGGCACACGATCTAAAGCAGATATGCTCTGCGAGGCTCAAAGAAAAGCACCTAAAACATTTACAGGAAAACCACAATCGTGTGACCGAGTTTTTTGGAAGATTATGAGGCCCTTCTTGTCACAGAATAATGTGGGCTGATGCTAAAGAACAAGTGCAAGTGTATCCGTCGGTACTGTAGGTCGAGACGTTCGGAAGGTCTTGAGACATCTCCCAGAAGACGACTGGGATAACTTCAAAGACTCCATCAAGATTCTGTTTGATGCTGACCGATATGAGAAAACGATACAGAACAAGGATTCTCAAGAGTTTTATTAAGAAAGCCAAAACCAAACCCGTCAATACCCTGGCCCAGTATCGGAACTACTACCGAGACTTCCAGAAAATTGCGGGATGAGCTGAAAATCAAGAACCACATCACCGGAACTGAAATATCTCAAGCATTCTGGAAAGGTATTCCCACGACAACTCCAGGCTAGACTTGGAGGTGGAATATCTTAGGAAGAATCCTCAAACAT
>CM035308.1:3614814-3628597 GCA_002900995.3 Ganoderma boninense | reverse complement strand
CAAGCTCGCTGTCTGGTAGACACCCAATGTCACTGCCATCACCATGCTCAAATGCCTCCAACTGGCCATTGCGACAGACCAAGCTCAGACGTCCACGGTGACTATGTTTCATGACAAGTTCCTGTATCTCCTGAAGCAGCTGGATTAATTGTTTGAAATTCCGCTGCACATTGTCCCGTGCTGCAATGCGCTGGAACTCAGGGATGTTCAGAGGACGAGTAGTGATGGTCCTGAACATCCCGCGATCATGAACAGCGAGATAGTGAAGAGGGGTTTGCGAGAGGAAGAGCTGGGTGTACGTTTCCTCCCAGTTGTGGCGCTGAGCGCCTTTTGTTGAGCGCGTCGAGATTTCGATAATCGAGGATTGTGGGACTCAGGCTTGCGTTCCGCCGCGAGTGACATTGATGATCGCGTCCAGGTTGTCCGGGGATGTTGACGCAGGCGCCCCAGATCCCGATGGTGATAGTGTCTGGCTTGCCAGCGAAAGGCCTGCCAGGGCGTCGAAGAGGTCGGTGACGGCGCTTCTGGACTCGGAAGCAGTGGCTGGGGGAGCGCGGGCGTCGACCTCGAAGCGGACGACCATCCGGAGGCCCTCTAATTCCTAACAATCAGGGCAAGAAAGATTTCAGCAATAAGAGACGTGATCAGGAAATCAAACATTCATACATATTGTACAATCCGATAGTGGTCGGAACTCGACTCGCATCCGGGGGCCGGAGCGAGTGTTGCCTTCTCGAAGTTGACCCGGCACCCGAAGTTCGGTGCGGTCACGTACTGGCACGTTCGAGTGTCCCAGCGCTGCATCAGGACGGTCTTCGCACCGCCTAGCTGGAGGTCGATTCGAAAGTCTTGTGGTTTGGCTGAGAGATGGCTAATGCTGCTGGGTTCGGAAATTCGTAGGTGTGGAGAATCCAGGTGCTTGATCCACCGGAGGAGCTTGCGGAGGCTCCCCCGGTCGGCGACGATGTCGATGGAGGGCCAGTCCATCGAGGTGTCAGCGTTGTCTTCTGCGACGACCTCGACAGCCTGGAAAAGCGGGATAAGAGGTGATGAGGAGGATGAGCCCATATGGTACCCGTTTGGATCGAATATCTGGAGACCCTCGTCGAAGGGCACACGGAACGGTACTGGGCGATTGCGCCAGATGCCTGGAGAGCCTGTAAATGGCATATTGGCTTGAGTGCCCCTTGTCACGGTAGAGAGCACCGGAAAATTGCCGATGGCAATACCTGGAACCAGGATCGTTGGATGAGGCGCATCCAACCAGTTGTACGAGCCGAGATACCGAAAATTCTTGACCACGGGCGGGGACGGTTCCGTGCCACCGGAACTGAAGGAAGGGTGAAGCCCAGCAGCGGCTCTGAGAGCAGCCCTTCCGTGACATCCGCGTCGGGGAGGAGATCCGGCTCGGTGTTCGCCGTGGACTGAGTGACGGTGTTCAGCTGGGGGGCAGGGTATACGCGGCCGAAGCCCTTCCCGCGACCACGGTACGTCGACTTGCCCCGCATCGAGAACAATGCAGAGCGAAAGGAGGCGACGGGGGTGGGTCGAAGGGTTGGTGCAGGGGCGCGAAAACAGCGTCGGCATCCCTCCGTCCTTATGTCTGCGACCAGCACGCGCTGCGGTGCTGCAGCGAGATGGATCTGCATTGAAACATGGTGAGTAATGCGCCCTGCAACAAGCAAAGGTCCCATGTCGTGATGCCGAAGCAACACCGTTCATTCACTGAAAAGATAGATCGGGGGTCAGGGATACCGCAGCGGAGGGGAGAGTTTGGGGACTCGGACTCACCTGAGAGGACGCAACCTCATCCGACAACTCTCCTCCAATCAGATGGACGAAAAGATAACAATTGCGTATACAACCACGAAACCGAAAGTTTGGTTGAATTATCGAGGCCCTCAATAGACGGCTCAATGAGACCCCTCGGAGGATTTCTACACGGACGTGGCCTAGGCTCCAACCACAAAGTCTCACAGCATAATCCGTCGCTGCGGTTGACATTCATGCCAGGGCATCGCATCCGGTGATTGGTTCGGAGTGGTCGATCCTCTGTGGTCCACAATGAAGGTAAGGGAGGTTCCAGTTCCAGCTGTGCAGACTGGACTCACCTGCGCAGGTCCAGAACCCAATAATCAAGTCTGGATCGGAGGGATCGTCGCAAACTTGTCCTGAACCGTGGGGCGCGCAAGCACAACAAACAAGAAAGGGATGTCTCTACGTAACACAACTGGATTGCGCTATAGCCAACGAAATACTACACATCTTTGTTTCTGCGCCTGTTTGAGCACTCACTTCTGTACCTGCGATGCAGCCGCAACCCCCGCATCCCGGAACTGTTCGAGCGCGTTCCACGCCCTTCCGGACGTGATGCTCGCCCTCGCCTTCGCCACTCCATCCTTCAGATCAGCTGCGATCCCCGCCACAACCAGGAGCGCCGCCGCGTTCATCAGCACGAAGTCGAGCACCGGCGCGAGCTTCGCGGGTATGTCTGCTCCACTCTGCAGCAGCGCACGGAACGTCGCCGCATTTTCCTCCGGGGTGCTGCCTGCCACGTCTGACAGCGGGTGTGCCTGCAGGCCGAAGTCGCGCGGGTGGATCGTGCGCTCCGTGACAGATCCGTCGGGGTGTAGCTCCCAAGCGAACGTGTCGCCTGCGCAAGAGATCTCGTCCAGCCCCTCCGCGCCGCAGACGACGAACGCGCGCTGGACGCCGCCGTCCGCTAGCGAGTGTGCGAACGTCGGTCCGAGCTCTCGCTCCGCGACCCCCAATACCATTCCTCGTGGTCGGGCGGGGTTGATGAGTGGACCAAGGACGTTGAACATAGTGCGGTGCCTGGAGTGGGGTAAGGAGACGCATATATGCGGTGACTGATGCGGACGTACGGCAGCGCCTTGCGGTAGGGGGCGATCATCGCCAGAGAAAGGTGGTACTGCGGTGCCATGATGAACGTGAAGGGGATGCGGGAGATAGGGAGGGGGGTATGCACGGAAGGAGGGGTAAAGTAGCAGCCGAGCGACTGGAGCAGGTCTGCAGACCCAGAGGACGAGGTCGACGCGCGGCTGCCATGCTGCGAAGAGGAACGGGCTCTGAACGCTTGGAACATAGCATATATGCAGGTTCTACGCACCTTGACGACTCGCGCACCCGCGCCCGCTGCGACGATGGCCGCGGTCGTGCTCACGTTGAAGGTGTTGTGCCCGTCTCCGCCCGTGCCGACGATATCGACGACGAAATCCTCCTCGATCCCCTCCACCGCCGCCTTCAGCGCACGCGTCCGGAGGACGTTCGCGGCTGCCGCGAGATATTCTGGCCTGCGCTCGACGCGCTCGATGTGCAGGGCGGTCAGAAAAGAGCCCACTTGGACCGGGAGAACGACATCTGGCGTGAAGATGCACTCGAGGGAAACCTTGAGGTCGTCGGATGTGAAGTATTCGGGGGTCTTGACGAGCTTTCCGAGGAGCGACTTGAAGGTTTCCTGGGAGACTGGCGGGGCCATGGTGGGAGACGCAGAGTAAGATGACTCCATCTCGCTGGACGTCCGACGAAGGGGTGGGGTGGGCTCTACGGCGCCCCCTCCTGCGGATTCCTAAATCCTCCCGAGGCGTTGTCGACGAACAGCTGAGATGGTCTTGTTAGTTCCGTTCTCATCGTGAGGAAGTGGGGGCAAAGTTGTGGTCTGAGGGGCAGAAATGGAGGTTGAGTTGCCGGCGAGAGGTCGCTTAGCGACGGCGCCCCCGACGTTTCATCCGCTCAGCGTCGGCGGCGGCACTCGCTAGGACGTCATTCATGTTCACGAGTGCATTCCCTGTCGATTCTCCGTCGTTGCATGCCTCGAAGGCTGAGCTCGACGGTGTGGACGACGCCGGGGCCGTGGGAGCTGTTGGTGCTGGCGGTGGGAACGGCGGCTGTGGTCGCCACATGGGCAACAACAACAAATACGCTCTTTGCTCCCTACCACCATCGCCTCCGCCGTTCTCGCCCTCGCCCCCTCCTTCTCCTCGCCCTCGCCCTCGTCGGCGCCCCTCTTTAGTTTCGCCTAATCAGCCCACCGTCGTCGCCACACAGGTCCTCCGGCTTCCACCATGTTCATTCCGACCGTCTTTGCCCTTGCCCTTGCGGCTATCCCTTCCGCCTTCGCCCAGGACTACAGTGCAGCCCACAACGTGACCCCCATCACCGGAACCTGGAGTTCGGGATCCAAGAAGGTCGTCACAGGCCCTGTGAGTGCGTTTTGGTGCGCATATAGTCATCCATTGACGGTTTTCAGGGCTTCGCCAACCCGGCAAACATGACGTTCGACTACCCGCCCGTCACCGGTGTGTCTTACGCCTTGTGAGTACTCTCATGGTCACTCTATAGCATACTTTCCTCACAAATGACCTCCTACGGACAGCTCGAACGACGGATATTATGAGGTCGCCCGCTATCGGTTCAACAGCAACGGTACGTCGTCATGCTCCATTCCCGAGCGCCCGAACCCCGTTTTGTGGCTGCCAGTGGCATGCACAGTCTCCCCCTCCGATGATCCCCCAGGGAATCTTTTCTGCGGCACGAAAGTCGTCGGGGGCGGTTTTCGAGTGGGTGCTGCGCACCGTCGGAGGTGTCTTGGTTGATGTCCGCGCCATGCCAGCCCTGGGTGCTAATTATAACCAATGCCAAAATCGGTTTTTGGGCGTAAATCCGTTGTTTCCGCGGCTGACGCGCTTGCACACAGGCTCGTCGCCGAACTGCATCACCGGCGTCCTCAACTGGCACCACGGCCAGTACACATTCAACACCAACGGCTCCATCACCCTCTCGCCATTTGGTGATGGCTACCAACAAATCCAGGACCCATGCGCGGCGGAGTCGAACTTCATCGAGGGCTACAATGACACGGAGCTGTACCAGAGCTGGGAGATCTTCCAGGACCCAGACGACGGACCCAAGCTTCACCTCTTCCAGTTCGACGGCACACCGGTCGCACCTCTCTTCCAGGTCTACTCCACGCCGAACATGCTGCCCACGCAGCTACTCCGCAACGTCACTCCCACCATCACCGACCAGACTGGCGCTCGCTTTGTGGAGTCGAACAGCGCACGGCATTGGACCGCCGGCGGTGTGACGTCGATTGTTTCGGGCGCATTCGTCGTCAGCCTCGCGTCACTACTTCTCTAGAGTCGGTCAAGCATGGACAGTAATGATTATCTATTCATATACGCCGCACATCGCTCACAGTCCGTTCTCCCCATCCTCATCTTCTCGTGTTGCCTTGCCCGCCCGAACTTTCACCCTCCTTACCTGCCGCTCTAGCGAGCTTGTACGCTCCACACGGGTGTTCGTCATCTTACGGCGCACGCGTTTTGGCTTTCCTTTCGAGTACTACGCGGGCATGGCGTACGGAGACTCTTCCTGCATTATAATTCCTGTCCCCTTGTTCAAGTTCATACGTCCACGATACCCCCCGTACGTACTGCGCGTTCTGTCAACCATTATCGTTGCATACACACGTGTGGCCAGCGGGCTTCATGACCAACACGTACGCACTGTATAATCTACTGCAGCCTAAAACTTGTCGTGTGCGTGTGTACTGCGCAGTCCTGGCACGCGGAGATTTGTGAATGGTGACCGATATGGGTTTCTCGGTGGTCGTGGCGTTCTCAGGTGGCGGAGGGCAACTGTCCTCGTGTTTCCGACATGCTCATCGATGTTCTTCAATGCCACCAGGCTTCAGACACCAGGACGCCCAAGAAAGTTCAACGTGTCGGCGGGCGCGGGCTTCATGCCCGCTCGAGGCTGGTCTCGGGCATGGACGCCGTTTCGACGTCGGCGCTGTGCACTTGCTCGCGCCGTCTTCTCCGAAATTGAAGAGAGACCCTGCCCAACATTATTTTCGGCGACGCGCCTTGGCCTGTGCAAGAAGGTTCATCGCGGAAACGAGACATACGGTTCACCAGGAAGGCGTCAAGAGGGGGTTATGTACGAGGCATGCACAGGGAGAAGGTCCGGATCCATACCAACGAATCAGGAGAGGGACCCCAGGATCGCATACTGACCGTGCCCGCATCGATGGCTGGACGAGAAGTCACAGTGGTTCCAAGGATGATCGCGAAGACAGATAAGGCGTCCAGTTGGTCGAACGAGAGTCAGAACCAGCTCAACCAGCAGATGAGATGACCGTTCCGAGCTACAAATGGGTCGAGAGATGAATTCAGCACATGTACGGGTGCGAAACAGGCAGCATATATAATATACACAGTGCTAGCTCACCGACAGAGATTACAAGGACTTGGGAACCTGCACGCGAGGCATCGCGTCGCGCCTGAACCCGCTCGCCGCGTAGCCCTCCGCGAGCCAGCCCGCCGCGCGGTCGATCCAGGACCCGTTTCCCTTGTCGTCGGAGAGGACGAATTCTAGGCCGCTCATGCGCTCGGAGAACTGGGAACACCGAGCGGACCGTCAGTAATCTACGCGCGGCACAATTGCGCGCTGCAAAGGACGCACCACATCGTACACCGCCCACTTCGCTGCGCCCCATCCCTCTAGGCCTCCTCCGTGGACGCGACCGACAGCAGCCAGGACATCGTGCAACCGGTCGAGGTACGGCGTGTCCCATTCGTAGAGGTATGTCGGGCTCATCGCCTGTGGTGCAGCAACGGTCTGCAACACCAGCCCTGCGCCGGGCTCCCCAGCGGCGGTTGGGAGGCGCGGAGCCTCGTTCAATACGCCGAGCAAGCGCTGCCATTGAGGAGACGATTGGGCAGCGCCTGCATCATTCGCGGCATCAGGGTCGGTAATAGGGCGTGTTGCGTAGGTGTTCGCTCGCGCCAGAGGTAGGGTGAACGCTAGGCGGAGCGCGGCTTCGCGCTTTTTGTCGGTGTCGAACAGGGGCTTGAACTTCGCTTTTCCCTTTCCCTTCCCCTTCTTCGATGCGCCGGCACCAACGTCCGACTCGCCCGGGGGGGGGGGCGTGTTGTGCACGTCCAGTGCCCCGTTGCAGGCGTCCCAGAGCCAGCGGGGCATGGCGTCGCGGACCTGCCAGAGCGCGCGCGAGCGTTTGATGTAGGGGTCGGTGCGCGGAGCCTTGCGGGCGCCGAGCTTGCGCTTGAGCGCACCGCGCGCGTACTGGGAGGGCTGCTGGAACTGCTTGCGCGGGCGGGGCTTCTGCTGGTGCTCCTCGTATTTCTTCTGGAGCCTGCGGGTTGGCAGTTGGGGAGGGGCGTATTGGCACAAGGGGAGGGGGAGGGGGGGGACACACTCACGCAGCTTCGAATGCCTCTGGACCACCGTAGCGCCCCCATGCTCGCCGCTCTACCTCGATCTCCTTGTAGAGATACGTGTCCACCTTGAATCCCTTGTAGTTGAGGATCCTGGTGTGCCAAGGAAGGTCGGTCAACCCCGGGGGAGTATGGCTGTGGACCAAAGACGGCGCGACGCACTTGCCCACATGAAATTCCAGCCCATCGAGGTCCTTCTCGCGCAGCTTGTATTGGGCGAGTGCCTTGGATTTGTTGATCTTTACCGGACAGTGAAATTGCGCATGATTAAGGGGTCTGAGGGATCTCGTCACCAACGTGCAGCCAACTACGCACCGTGATTTCCTCATAGAGCTCGGATTCCCTCCATTGGGACGGATCTACAGAGGCAGACATCTCGTGAATGAAGGATTGGATACGACAGGGAGATGATGGTCGAGGGGTGAGTCGGGACGATAGCGAGAGGTCACCCCTGTGCTGGGGAGGTCGTCTAGTAGCATAAGTATTGAACGCCACTTTCCGATCACTACCCTTCTTCTTAACTGGGCAAGGGAGGACGGCTCACGGTCTATGGTGCAGACCTCGAGTAGGACCTATATTCAACGTTGAAATTTCCAAGGTCCGTGACTTGTGTCCGAGATGCGGAAACGTGCTAAGGTACATCGCAAGGCCCTGGATGACGCGTGACTGTGGATCTGCGTCAAACAACATACGTTCTGCAATGACGGCGGATATGACATACCAAGCTACTTTGCCTCGTATATGCATCTTGATGTGTGTAAATAGTTCAGTCCGCGCGTGTCTTGTAGAGCTTTTTGAAAGGAGAAGATGGCGGTCAAGAGCAAAGAAGCAAAGACATGACATGATCCGGTTAAGTTCACATAAGCGCCCTTCTGCTATGAACGATGCAGCCATCAGGTTCGGCACATACTGTGCTTCAGCTTCAGCCACAAGACGATCTTAATTTTTCTATCAGCTATAAGAGAACTTCAGGATTGTGCCAAGGAGCGCGACAAGGCAACGGGACACACAAACTAACATGCGGAGGTCACAGCAGGGCTCCGACTCGACGCGGACTAGCATCGGCGCCAGGGATACCAGAGCAACTTGAGAGTATTATTAAATACAAGACTAGTCAAGGTACGATCCATCCTACATCGACTGGATAGGCTAGACGAAGGACCGCTCGGAATCCTTGTAGTACCCCCACCTGAAGCCTCGGGACCAGGTCCCGATGGTGGCTGTCAGTCGTCCGTCATTCCAGCACACGTCGCTCCGTCACACCGTCCAGCTTTGCAGGGACTCATCAAGAGTGTCACCCTCGATCTACAGCAGCGAGATTTAGGTGCCCACTGCATGTAAAGCTCAAAAGGGGGGGATGAACGCTCACCAGCAGCGCAAATCCCGTCATGGTCATCTCCACCCACCAAACAAGATACCCGCCCGGGAGGTTCGGGGGGGCATAGGGAAGCGGGAAGCGGTACACGACATACGGAATCGCCGAGCATCCCGGGTCGACGACGCCCGGCAGGGCTTCCTTCGCGTCCTCGACGACGGCGGTCGTCGAGTCCGATCCACCAGCACGGTCTCGAGCGGGTTGATGTCGAACACGTATATCGACGCGCTCCAGCGCGCGTCGTCGCGGTGGTACACCGCAACGGGAATCCTCGAGCCGAAGGGGATACGGTAGGGTACGTAGCGGGTTTGGTCGTCGTCGCGCAGCCGCAGTCACAGGCATGTCTGTGCGCCCCAGGCTTCCCATGCATATGGGATCATGGTCGGCCGCTCCGAGTCGTCGATGGCGTCTCCGACGGCATGCCGGGGGCCGCTGCGGCGTGGATTCCGGCGAGGATGGTGGTGCAGGCGACGAGAAGCTGGCTGGTGATTTCGCCGTGCGTACCCCAGACCTTGTAGGTGAGGACCACCATGGACAGCGATGGATCGGCGCGGAAGTGTGCCCCGGGCGAGGGTGGACATGTTTGGCTCACGACTATCCTGCACGATGAGGTAAAGGCAATCCCAGGTGACAGATAAATGTCATCTGGCAGCTGCAGTGTGCAGAGAGGATGGATGGAAGGAGAGATACTGTATACATCGAGATACAGTGACCTCTTGGACCGAGATTGGGGTGTAACGAGTAGGTAGGCGTTGTCCAACAATGCAACATAAACCTCCTGAGTTCCAAGATCTTGTCGCTGCACCGCGTATTAAACAGTCAACACGGGCGGACATGTGTTGAAGAGGAAGGGACACGCACCGATATAATTTGTCCGGTTCTCCAGTTGCAGAGTTCCAATGAGTAGCTGCGAGCCTCACGACCGATGGCGCAGGTTGCCCAAATGACATGCTCCTGCACGACCCATACTTTGAAGATATGGATGCCTGCCGTAGGCTCGACACCGCTTGGGATACCAACCTGCAAGCGAGGTCGGACTGCTTCTTGGTGAGCCGTCGGCCCCGGAGCGGTCTTCGAGCCGCTGAACGAATAGAAACCGACCAAAGGCGGGCTACACAATGTCTCCATGTCCGTCGCAGCATCTCGTGCACAACGTTATAGAGTCTAATGGAACACTTACTCGTTCTCCGTCCCCTGTGGGGACATCTCGGCGATCACGAGCAGATCTTGAGCATCGTCAATGGCCCACCAACTGAAGCGGCGCCTGGGGTCCTCCGGGGCATAAAACGGTATCACGTCGTGATGAGACTGAATGCCGGCCTGTGCAGAACCATGGGTGACGAGAGAGAGGAATGACCTGAACGGCGGATCCAGACGCTTAGACAAGATCGACGAACCCTCGACGTCGTAGGGCCTGGTGAGGGATGCACCCTTGAGAGCGCTGTGATGTTGGTACTGGTGACTGTCACTTGAATAGTGCAAAAGGCTCTCGTGGTTGAAAATACCGCCGCGACAGTTAGAGGAGTACTGGCGAAGACGGCGCAGTCGCTCGGATACGGGCAGAGCGCTGGATTCGCCGTCAATCATGCCGGTCTGTGCCAGCTCAATCAGGTATTGTAGATAGAGATCTGAGCGGATGAGGGCCGCAAAGCCGTGGCTGACCTGGCCACCATTGAGCAGTCAGTTCCTTGAAGCGCGCCACGTAAACACGATTTGGGGTCTCACCCTGATGCACCTGGCGATGTCTTGTCCATGAAGGAACGAGAGGATGAGAAGAAGGACGTCTGAGGGTACATGTCCGATCTCGAGACGATGTAAGTGGCAAGAGACAGAATTCATCGCATGATTATGCATTTGCGGGGATGCGACGGCCGAGCTGAAGGGGATTGAAAGAGTTAGACAAGTTTTCAAACAACAGAAATGGCCTCATGCTCTACCAAGTGTGCCTAGAAAGAGATTTACATCTGAAAGGAGGAAGATCAAGTCGGTGAGTGAGCCATAACTTACTCAGTGGAGACTGAATAATGGGTGGCATACTTACCCGGCTCGAATTGGACTAGGTGGCAATGGTTTCGCGACTAGAGTATTGCGGTGTATGTAGCATGTATCTAACAACAGTATTGGAAGAAGGCTGCGGGAGAAGGGTGATCGATTTGCGAGGTTCCTCGGGCGCTGGTGCTTGTGACAGGTGGGGCGGAGTATGAAGACTAAGATACAGAAGTAATGACATTTGAATCCCAGACTGTCGGAGCTTGGGCTTTGTAAACTTCGAGCGACAGCGCCGTTTCACTCTCTGACCACTACCACCACCACTACTAGTCAAGCTCACATACTCGATGGCAACGCTTGTCATGCCCAGCAAATTGGCGACTGTACTAGCCAGTATAGGGAAGGAAGAGCCGAAGAAGTTGCATCCCTTCCCTTATTCGTTCTTATTTGAGTCTCCGATCTTGGGGGAGCAGGGGTTACTAGTCCTGGACTCCCCTATCGCTCCTTCGCTCTCTTATCCTGTCCTCTCCCAGGATCTTTGATCTGGCTCTGAACCATGGGTTCCGCCTTCTCCCATTGGAAACAGACCACCTGGCCTGTCTTTGTACAGTTGTGGCCGCCCTCGCCCACATTCCACGTCGACCAGATCCCAGATCTGTCTGGACGAACCGTCATCGTGACCGGTATGTCGACTGGACCACTTAGAGCGAGCCTCGCTCGCTCATTTCTTCTTTCTTGTAACAGGTGGGAACAGTGGGAGTGGCTATGAAACAGTCAAGGTGGGTTCTACATATCCCCTTGTCCCGCGCATTCGCCTTGATCGATCACAGGTACTATTGCAACACAACGCGAAGGTGTACCTTGCGGCACGGAGTCGTAAAAACGCGGATAACGCCATCGCATCCTTGAGAGAAGAAACCGGTAAAGAGCCCCTATTTCTGGAGCTCGACCTCGCTAGCTTGCGGTCGGTCAGGAACGCGGCCAAGGAGTTCCTCAGTAAAGAACGGGAGCTCCATATCCTCTTTTGCAATGCGTGAGTCCCGTTACGGGCCACTTGTAGAACATGATAAGAGGCTTATGGCTCGCGGCACAGCGGTGTGATGTGGACACCCATCGAACAGCTCTCACAAGACGGGTACGACCTCCAATGGGGCACGAACGTCGTCGGGCACTATTACCTCTCTCAGCTCCTCATGCCTGCGCTATTCGCCGGGGTGCAGACGTCCCCTGACCATCACGCGAGAGTGATCACCACCTCGTCCAGTGGCGCATATCTGCAAACGCTCGAATACGACACATTCCGAGAGGGTCCTGCAAGGAGGGCGCTTGGCACGACGCAGCTGTACTACCAGAGTAAACACGTACGTACCGCTCCTGTCCTTCTCACCGACAGGTGGACAGCTGACATTGAACGGCGCAGGGAAACGCCATTGTGGCACGTCAGATTGCGAAGAGGTACGCGGACCGAGGTATTACTTCTATCTCCGTGAATCCAGGTATGTCAACTCCATACCACACATATTCAACTTCGCCGTTGACCCGTTCGACGTAGGCAACTTCAAAACCAACCTCACTCGCCACACCTCCGTGTTCATCAAGATTGCGCTGGTAAGGGCCCAGTGCGCCTCCCCGGGTTATTCAGAGCTAAAGCTAATGCGGTGCTATCCTGGTTAGGAAGCGTTTCTACTTTACCCCACTCCGTTTGGCGCGCTCACGCAGCTGTTTGCGGGCACGATGCCGGAAGCACTCAACTATAACGGCGAGGTGCGTCTTCCCTGGCCGTGCGAAGCTGCCTGGATTGTGATGACCGTGCGCTCAGTTCATGATTCCGTGGGCGCGGGTGGGGAGGTGTCATCCGGAGGTGTATGACGATGCAGTGGGGGCTAAGTTGTGGAATTGGCTTGAGGGTGAGGTCCAGGCCTTTGAGGCATCGAGCCCCGTCCCGTAGTACTCCATTCAGGTGGGTCTTATTTCCATACCTTGGATCCGTTTGACGTGGTCAACGTTCATGAATATGTCCAGTTGCGTAAACGTTGTAGAGCAACTCGAACCTGCTTCCCGAAAGTGCGTGCTCATTGGATAGCGCCGTCTGTGGTGGCAGCAACGGACTTGTACTAACCATATCCGTCTCCCGTATACTGTTCAATGTGCATATAGTACAGGGAAAGGGCGCATTCCCCTCCACTCCCATGGTCTGGGGCTCGAGCACTACCGAGCTGCTGCCGATGGCACTGGCGTCTTCTCTCCTTACATTTCATTCGCGTAGGTCTTGCTCAGGATCGCCGGGGTTAAGATACAAGAGACGGTTACGCAGGAGGCCGCGATTGAGCATGACGTCTTCGAGGTCCGTGATTTTGCGAACCGGGTCCCACAGACGTAGACGAGAGTCGGACGGGAAGCCAGCAACCAAAAAATCATCGCACAGAAGGTCGCCGAGATGGTGGGGCTGAAAGAGCAGGCCATATCCGTAGAGGCCGTGGCCACCAGTCAGTCGCAGCTCAACACGCCGCCGACCTCGCCGCCGAAATTGCTCCTTTTTGGGAACACGAGGGCACCATTCGCGAGGAAGTCGAACGTCTCTCTGATGTCGTCTGGCAAGTTCGGGCTGCCGCCGCCATCCACATCCCGTCACGTCGCCGAAGAGCTGGCAACAAGTCAATCTCCATGCGACACGGCGTCTCGTCTGCGTCATCAGGCGGCATCGACATGTCCTGTAAGTCTCCTCAATTTGTCAACGCTGTGTTCGGTACACAACGAACTGGGAATACGAATACGAGACGTCTACAGCCAGGATATCTAGAATCGACGTCAATCTGTCATGCAACATCCCTTCGAATGTTGTCACTGCTTGCGCCTTCCCACTCCACGCAAACGTCAAACCGTCCACGTCTGCTCCGTCTTCTCGTAGTCGGGGTCATGCGACTGCAGATAATGTTCAGCCCCCCTCTCAAAGCCCGAGCGGCAGACACTACATGTGCTTACCTCGACAGTAAACCCCGTCATGCTCATGACCACCTCACTGATATACCTAAACTGCTCCGCGGGCCTAAACGGAAGCTTAAAGCGGTACACAACGTATGGGATCCCCGAGCATTCCGGGTCGACGACTCCAGGCAGGGCCGCCTCGATGTCCTCGACGATTCCCGCAACACCTATTGTG
>CM035308.1:3560088-3614714 GCA_002900995.3 Ganoderma boninense | reverse complement strand
GTCCGGTCAAACAATGCCGGAATATGGGTTACTATAATAACGTGCACTCACAGTTGATGATGACTTGAAACGACCGACTGTAGCTTTCAATAGCAGAGAATGTGGAGGAGAAGGGAAGAGATGCGATGGGGGACTGGGGGACCCCCGTGCTTCATGCCTGGCTTTTGAGGGCACAGCAGGCGACATGAGCACGTCCCTTGGCCCATTATGGTAACGTTGTTACCCAATCCGAGTCTTGTGCCGATCGCGCTGGGATCTAGGATGCCTGGTGAGTGTCGCATGACCCACTGCGCAGGGCTTCTTCCGCGCTATGCTGCCTTCAGCGAACAATGTCGGCTGTGCGGAGGCTGAACGTGACATCGCGCCCCCGTCGGGAGTCGCGCGCGTCCCCACCTCTGCCTCCTTTCTTCCTTGCGAGGGGCGCGAAATCAGGTCACACCAGGACTAGTGGCGAAGGCGTGCGGAGGCAGTCCTCAGTGCCATGTTCAACTCTGTGTGGGAATTGACAAAGAAAGAGCTCGAACGTCCTCGAAGTTCTCATCGATCATCACTCGGATTGCATGGCCTCACGGCGGATGCCACGGTCCAACTGTTGCCCCCCCCCGCCCCGATGCGCTGTCCCCGACTAACGCCCAACGTCCCTTCTGATAACTCCAGCCATTCATGGGATGCGGGCAGCTGCCAGTGAAACGTGAAACGCCGACTGCTTGACCAAGGCCGCGGACCTAGAGTGGGGCTAGGGGATTCTTCCGCCCCAACACCAGCATCTAGCTGTGCAATGGCTCCTCCGAGTCGGCTCGGGTGCTTAGTCGAACATGACGTTCCGCTCTCACGCGCGCACACACACATCCGCATATTCAATAAAAACGGTACGGCGCGCCCTCGACTCTTCGACCACGTTCTTCGAGGTTCTTCGACATTCCTCGTCCGTGGATGCTTCTCGTTTCGATCGCCGTACGCAGTGGCAGTATCAATCTGGCTGAATTTCAAACCCTCCCCCAAGTTTTGGGCCGCGCTTAAGCGATCTGATTTATCTCAGAGGGCCATCGTGTGCCGGTCGAAGCTCACCCACTCAATAATTCCTCAACACCCGCGGCGGAAGTACGGACAACGACAGCACTGTCATCATCCACGGCGGCGCATATATCCACCCTCCCTGAGTGAACCCAGTCGGCACGAATCGATCTCCACGCACTTGCGTGTACAAGGATTGCGTGCTCACGACTTAGGGCGAGGAATGCGTTCTTCGAGACGATCAGGCACTCCGTCCCCAGATATTCGGACATTACGGCACGGCTGAGCACGCGACTCGGAAAGCACGCGACCAAGCTTGACACATATACTTTGCGCAATTCTCCCAAGGTCCACAGGCAGTACATCGGTGCACACTGCGCGTAGCACTAAACCCTACACAAATGCAGCAACACAATCGCATTCATATCTTACAACGCCTCTCCACGAGGACGCCCGAGCCCGAGTGTGAACTCTGGCGGAGCTCAAGCGATGGTGATCTTCTTCGGCGCCTGCTCGGGCGTCGAGCGGGGGAACGTGACGGTGAGCACGCCGTGGTTCATGTTCGCCTTGACTTCATCCGCCTGCGAACGCACGCTCGCGTCAGCACCAGCACGAACGCAACAGCTGTCCTGCGTGCGAAGAGACCGATGCGGGTCTCTTCGCACGCATGGGGGGCGGGCGGGGGCCCCATCAGCATCTTCACACCTCAGCGCTCCTTAACGACCCTGACTGCCTGGAGAAGCGGCATCGGGAGCTTTCAGAAGCACGAGGCTCTAAGCCAGCTGCTTGCGAGGCTGGCTTAGAGCCTGCCGGGGTCTGGGGCGGCCTGAGACGCCTACCCAGGACGTCAAGGAAGTCCAGGGTCTCCCCAGGAAGTGATAAAGTTGCTGATGCGCCGCCGGTGGGAGTCGAGTGAACGGGGAACGGGGAACGGGACACGCACCTTGATGCCCTGGGGGACGGGGAGGGAGCGGGCGAACTTGCCGAAGCGGCGCTCGCGGACGGAGTAGCCGTGCTCGTCGCGGTCGGCCTCCATGGCGCACTCGCCCGAGATGGTGAGCACGTTGTCGCGCAGGTCGATGTTGACGTCCTGCTTGGTGAGGCCCGGCAGCTCGAACTGCGCCGTCATCATGTTCTGGTCCTTGTCCTCGTGCAGGTCCATCCTGGCCGCGTCCGCGTCAGCACCCCCGAACGAATGTGGGAGATTCAGACTCGACATGGCTAGAGAGGGGGGGAAGGAGGGGGGAGGAGACGTACCGGGGGCGCATGGGCCTGGTGGCGACGTTTTCCACCTGGGCGCGGGGGGAGACCGACGTGCGGGCGTTGAACGCCTCGTCGAAGAGCCGGTCGAAGTCGGAGAGGGTGTAGAAGGGCTCGTTGAAGAAGGTGGTCATGGACATGGTGGATGTTCTGGGGACGAGACTGCTGCAGGGGTATTGAGGTATATATCCCGCCGCGGCCGCGGTCGGAGCCTCGGACGGCAAACATGCGTGGCCCATGCAAGGAATATGCATCATGCAGTGACGAAGGCCATGAAGTCATAGGGGCTAGAGTCGATGACCTTGCTCTGACGGCAGCAGCGCGGCGGAACAAACGCAGAAATGTCTAGAACTCTCGGTTGGTCAGCGACAGACGTCAGTCGGGACAACTTACAGCAATGTTGAGCCAGTTTATGCGGGCCCCACGTCCTTATCCAGCCTGAAATGTCGTCTCCACAGCCATATTTCGGAGAGCATGGATCCAGATTCCGCAGTCGAGAGGTTAAAGAAAGAGGAGCGCAACGAGGAGCGCCCGCGCCACAATCCAGCACAGCATGCAATTAGCGAAGTTGACATCTGTTTGGTCCACTTCCTCTTTTGCAACTCAACGCCCGCGCGAGGCGCTTGTTCTCGATCTTTCTCGCTCTCATGAGACCTGGACCCTTGCGGGACCGTGGCTCCGCGTGTGTACTGGTACTTTCCGGATACCGTGGCCATATGTCTCGAAACTTTCCATACATGGGCGCCTTTCCAGGGCCCCATGGACATAAAAGCGAGCAGGTCATCCCCGTTTCCCCACTGCCAACCTGACACTCACCGACCAGTCGACCACATCTACTCCTCTAGCTTCACCTCTGATACCTCCCACCACTATGTCTCTCTTCACTGTCTTCAACAACGAGCCCTTCTTCTCCGAGTTCGACCGCCTCTTTGACGAGGCCTTCGCCCGTCGCACCGCCGGGGCCAACACCCAAGTCCAGCGGCAGTCCGCCAACACCGCGTCTCGCTCTCTCATCCCCAGGTACGGACGTCTGTTATTGTTATTTTCTCAGTGCTGCGGTTCCAAGCTGACGCTCGTTCTCAGGGTCGACGTCCACGAGGACAAAGACAAGAACCTCGTCACCGCGGCGTTCGAGCTCCCGGGGGTGAACAAGGACAACGTGAGCATCGACGTGCACAACAACGTCCTCACCGTCTCGGGCGAGTCCAAGTTCGAGTCCGACCGCGACGAGAACGGCTATGTCGTGCGCGAGCGCCGTTTCGGCCGCTTCTCGCGCTCGCTCCCCGTCCCCGAGGGCGTCAAGGTAAGCCGGCGTTGCGAGCGCGCGCGCGTGGAGAGTGGCTGACTTGAACTTGTCGTCGATCCATTAGCCCGAGGAGATCAAGGCTGCGATGGAGAATGGGGTGCTCACTGTGACGTACCCGCGCCAGACCGAGGCGCAGGCCCCGAAGCGCGTCACTATCTCTTGAAGGCCTGACTTTGATACGGCGCTGAGTCTGAGAGTTGCAGTCGTACGGTGCGATGTACGATAGTCGTAGTTCTGGTCTGATCGTGGTCGTCGTCCACGCTTGCTGTGTGATGCTTTGTGTAACCTGGATGAAACCTGGATGGTCCGAAAAATGGAAATTTAGTACCTTGAACGGCGTTCTTGACTTCGGAAATTCCCATGCGATATGCCTGGCCGGCAATCATGCGACCGAAATTTCAAATAAAAATAAACCACTGCGTACTTGCCCATATCAGACTAATTTGTCTCAGCGTCCGCATCAAACTGACTTGTCGGACCTACAAACTGTCCACGACCTCCTACAACCACCGATCGGATCTCATCTACGACGACAAATTGAATTTGCCGATGTTTGAACCAACAGGCTCAGCACAAATCACCGCTTAGGTTCCAGCCGCGTAACTCGACCAGACAGGCACAGGCAAATCAACGACGTGAGTGACCAGTGTGCAGAACATTTGACAAGGCTCGACGCCGGTCTTGGACGTCGCTGGGCGTTCTTCCACAGACCGTCAGCAGCAACAGCCACTGGGTCGTCGTCCTGTATCTCAGTCATCTGCAACGGGCCCGGCGGCCTCGCATCACGCTCCTCCTCACCCTCCACAACCGTGCGATCCCCACTACGCTCTCCTCGCGCGAAGCAAGCCTCTCCTCCCGGGCTGGCATCTCGGCGGGACCGTCCACCTCCAATACGAGAGTGTGTAGCGCGCCCTGCCCGAGGACGCCGCCAAATGCTTCGCCGACAGCCAGAGATCCTCGTCACACTGGACGCGGACCCGCGTGACATGCGCCGCGAGAGCGACCGCTCCTTCCTCCGCAAGGTTATGATCATGCGCGCCACCCGGGGCACGGCCCCAGGTGGGGTAACGCCCTGACTTCCACCCACACGTCCATTGGGAGATGGAGATGGCGACGGTGCGCACGCGCTGGCGTTGGCGAACGGGCCGAGGCAGCGTGCGACGTCCCCGTCGTCGCAGACGCGCATGCGCCCACTCATGTCCACCGCGGAACCTTCGCTCGCGCGCGAGCCCGTGCGGCGGGGGGCGGTCGAGATGGGGTGATGGTGGGGCGCGGCAGCATGTCGGTGGGAGGGCAGCGGATGCCTAGCGCGCAGGCCACCAATACTAGTGGCCTCGGTCAACGTTCAATGGGGACTGCCGACAGTCTTTGGGGATGCGCACGGGGGGCGCGAGGCGGCGATCCCGGAGTGGGTGGAGGCGAGGATGAGCGAGGGCAGGAGGGTGGGTGCGATCGCGCAGCAGAACTTGAAGGGGACGTTCTCAGCTGAGGGGCCGTCTTCTGATGGAGGCGCTATGAGGGAGGCTATGGACCCGGAGCTCAAGCGCAGGGCGTAGATGTATGCATGGCTTTGTGTATAAGTTCCTAGAATGCTGTGATTGCTGTTTTGCCCACGATGCGTCCGAGTCGTGCGTGGCAGTGACTCGGAGTGTCGTATGATTCGGCTGCTGTTACGATCAGACGGTCTAGGCACAAGGTTTCCCGGCACCGAGTGCTACGGACGCGTTTTGTGAGCGAGGTGACGACTGAACAATCACAAATGCCCGCCCATCCATCACCCCGAGCCTTCAACTTGTTGAGGCGTCACTTCACGTCAATGGAAACACCACTGGCAGCATTTCAGCAAGACAACGTGACCAGTTGAAATGCTCTGTGAGGATGATATATGCAAAGCTCGTTAGCAGGCGTTGTAATGCACAGGGCCGGAAACGGACAGCTCATGGTGGTAGAGAAGCAAGTGCTGTGCCGGCAAGCACTCGGCAGATTGCTCCGATTGGGTGCCTGGCGGGCGCTACACTTACCAAAATGGGGACATTGCGGCAAGTTCGTTTTGTCGAACCGTCGTTGCTCAGATTGCTCTTGTCTTCTCACCACTCACCGATTGCGATCGTGGCGAGACCCCGCGCAGCTCCCTTCGTTTCTACAGGAGGAATGGGTTCGATGGGCCAGTCTCGGTCTCGGGCTTGGGGGTCTCCGACCAGACGGCCAACGGTTTGAAACCACGCAAGTATCATCATGACCAGGCTGGTGAGCTCGCTCCTCCTTTCCAAAATCCAGGCCCAGTTTTCGATTCCAAGTATGCTGTATGCGCTACAAAATGTCGAAACTATCACCAACATTGTGCTCACGCGTTACAGGACGTACCATTCCCTAGCTCATCGACCTCGCGCCACGAGTGCTCTTGTGCCTGCCAAGCCATTGGCACACGGCAGAAGCTCACCCTCACTCTTGCGTCGACCTTGTATCTGGTATCACAACTCTCCTCGTCGCCCCGGAGGCGATGGCGGCCGCGCGGACCTTGCTCGATCCCTCGCACATGATAAGGGCCATACTGGGTATCTGTGCCTCCCTGTTGCTGACGGCCTACTGGCGATCTTTGTGCCATAGAATACAGGAAATCTGAGTCGCTGGATGCTCGAAACGCTCCAAGTCTTGTAGGGCGCCATACCTACACAACAAGTCCGCGGTCTCTGCGCTTCCGCTAACGGCGATCACGTCCGTCTCGGTTATCAACATACGTCTTCCGCGAGTCCCGTTGGCACTGCCGCTGGTCGAGCGCGGCGCAGGGACGCTCGCTCGGTGCGCGCGCGCTGAGTGCCACAGACGCGTTTCATTAATGACGCGTCAATCGCGACATCAGCGCTGTCTGGAAGCCGGTATCCTGAGAATTTGGTATGTTCGAGCCAAGGACCTTAGACTGCCCCGGCGCGCATATAAAAGCGCCGTTTTTCTCCCACCGGTTCCTCCAAGCCCTTCCTTCCTCCCACCATGTCCCACCGGACCGTCGTCCACCGCCGTCGAAGCTGGACCGCTCAAGGCAAACACAAGCATGCCAACTCACATGCGCACGGGGGGGCTCGAAGCAGGAAGCTTGAGATCGACGTGCCCGCGGGGTGGATCGACTGCGACTTGCCGCAGCACCAATTGGTGAGTACTCTGAGTCTTCGATGCATTCCCATGTGATTCATCCCCCCGCCGGCCTCCACTGATTCACTTCTCGCAGATTCCTAGAGCTGAGGCCGTCAGTCACTACCGTCTCAAGCCCAATGATCTCCACAAGATTGCTTATAGGAGCGGAGTGTGAGTATTTGAGGCACGCATGTAGGAAAACCCGCTTACCTACTTCGCTGCTCAGGTCTGTCGATGGTCATCCTATCCGTCTCTACCACGAGAGGAGTGTAGAGGGTTTGGCGTGGGACCGGTACGGCGGGCCGTGCGGTCTCTGGAAGTGGTGAGTACCTTCTTCGGCTGTCTCCGTCCCCCGTTCTTTACCCCTGCTTCTTCTCCATACGTAGGCTGAAGCGCCTCTACGACCGCCATCTCACCCAGCACGGCGATGCAACCTCGTTCCCCATCCCGCTCAGCTACCAGCCCGGCCGTAAGTACGACCTCACCCTCCCCAGCCCGCCTCCGGACCCGCCCGCGTACGACCCGTACGTCGGACGCTCGCGGAAGCTGCAACAAGTAAAGGCAAGCCTCCCCACCTGGATATGGTCGGCGTGCAACGCCGCCCTGGACAGGACGGCGTCGCGCGATGCCCAACATGAGGTCACAGTCACTGGAGGCCAGTCGGTGCTGAGCGACTCGCGCAAAGCGGCCATGCAGCGCGCTGTCCGCTTTGCGCGAGGCTACCCCGCTCGCGACCAGACTATTCGCGTTTCGTCGCCGTGGATTATGTGTCTCCAGAACGTTTTGAAGGAGGCGCCGAAGCTGCCTCCGCGCTGCGCGTGGGGGGCGCGCATCGACGACCTGGAGTTCTTCGATGCTCCGGGTCGCCGATGCGGGCATGGGCACGGACACTACGAGTGGAGCGAAGGCTATGCAGAGCGCGTGCTGATGGCGTTGCGGAACGTGTTCGTCGCGCACGGACACACATACGAACAGACCGTGCGGACCTGTGTCCTGTACGAGGTATACGATGCGGTGAGTGTTTCTCCCCGGACCGCTGCTCACAGCGCGCGTGCTTCGCTGACCCTCTATCGTGTCGTCTAGTACTCCGGATCGTTGGGATGCGGGATACGCTACGATCCCGTCGCGGAAACGTGGTCTGACCCTGCGGCGGCATGGCTAGACGTCAGTGGCCAGAGCCCTGTGGGCGCGGTGCGGGACGACCTGCGACGCAGGCGGCCTGTGGGACTCCGCCGGGCGAACCATCATAGTTTCCTCTTGTCTCCGACGTCCTCTCAGGCCTCTCCGGGCTCGCAGTGCTCGGTAACGTAAGAGTCTAAGTATGGGATCGCGGAGTGTACAGATCTCGTAACAGTAACGGCACATCTTTGCGGGGCAATTTATGTAATGATGAATCTGTCGAGGCCAGGGGGGTTCCGGCGGGATCAAGGCGGGGTAAGTACATAGATGAGATCACTGCAGGCCGTTCCAAGGACGCGATGTCGCAATGGGATTGGTTTCATGTTCGCACGACAGCCTTAGTCCAGCGCCGGCCATCTTGTGTATCGACCAGATTGCCAACAATGCGAAGGAGTCATCGCCATCTTGCGAACCCTGTAAAGCTGGCAAGAAACCTGTCCCGCAGCGTATGTCAGCATCAGTCACCTCGGAAGACTGTCGTTGTCTTGCTGGAATTCCGAGACAAGGGGATGTCGGGCCGTGTGCATCGTCTCTGTTCAGGTAGGTCGAATCGCGGTGTATGATGAGGGTGTAGTATGTATGTGCTGCGGCCGCGGGATCAAACTGGGGGATTTTGAGCTCCGCTTGGGTCTCCGGTAGGCGCTCTGAAGGGCATAAATTGGCAAGGACGAGAGCGCACGGGCCACCTAATACCTTGAACAGCGTCCCACGGTTCTCCCAGACCTCGTCGACGCATCCTCCATCCAGGAAACAGTTGGAAACGCCCTGATAACGGTGCTGTAGATGGATGGCGGTAAGTAGGCGCTTGTCTGAGTTTCGATCATCGTCAGTTCCCGTTCGTGGCGGTGCTCGACGAACTCTCACTCGCCCTCCTGCCGCTGCGCCTCCTGCCTCTGCTGTTGTCCTTACTGCTCCTCATCGTTGGTCCGCCCTCGCGTGGATTCGACGTTGACCATGTCGTATTTCTCCAGAAGCTGTCTCCAGGGCGCCCCCGACGTCCACGGCGCCCGCCCCTCGCGATCTCCGGCGGGACTCGGATGCTCCCTACGGCTGGATCACTAATCTCCCGACCAATGTCACGGTAGGCCCCTCGACCCACCCTCCTCCTTCGGGAATGTCTCAAATTCTACTTCTCTAAGATCCACAAGGATCGAGCTGTTCGGATGTATCTCTTGGGGCCGAGAGACCTCGACGACGTCCCGTTCAACGCTCGACTGTATGTGGGCGTCGCGACTTGTCATGTTCTAGGCGAGTTTACTGACACTTGCTCTCCACTGTCCAGTATCGAGCGCCCTGGTCACAGCTACTACTGCAACGAGTACAGTGAGCGGGATGTAGAGTGGAGGGCCTGGCAGATTCACGGAGGACCGGTTGGGTACTGGCGCTTGTGAGTCTTGCTCTCCTGCACGCTCCGTCCTTCTCCCTCCCTCATCCCGTCCTCCTGGTGGCCAGCCTGAAGCGGGAACTGCGGGCTCGTACAAAGTTCCCGTGTACCCTCCTCCCCTACAGCTACCGCCATGGAGCGCGGTACGATCTCGGCCGCACTGCGCCTCCCGCACTGCAAGATCGGTACGTCTGCGACTCCATCGCTCTGCGCGACGCGAAGCTCGTTCTTCCGACGTGGATCTGGGGAACATGCAACGTCGTGCTGAGCCGCGTCTTCCTCGGGGGTCAGATCCCACTGTCCGCGAGGGACCTGACATCGGACCGCGAGAACGCCATGAAGCTTGTTGTGACCTTCTTTCGTGCCCGACACCGCCGCTACGCTATTCGCCCCAGCCAGAAGCTTGTGTCGTCGCCCTGCATGGTACGGCTTCGACAGGTTCTCAGCGAGGCTCCGACCATGCCCGAACCCGGATCACCAAAGTGGGGCACCGCCGTAGAGGGCCTCGAGTTCATTCATGCGGGCGCGCGCGAGTACTACGACTGGAACGCAGGCTACCTCGAGCGCGTGTTCGCCGCCGCATGCACGGTTGTGAAGGCGCACGGGGCGCACGCTCAGGGATGGGCCTCTGCCCGCTGGGAAGTGTACGACAAGGCACGTCCAACGTCCTCTCCCCTTTGCCTCCGCATTCCTAACGCGGCCCACTACCAGTACTCGCAGGTCCCAGGCAAGGCGCTCAGCTACGTTCGCACCACCATGGCGTGATCCGACCCTGCCGGTGACTGGCTCGACAGAGATCTCAGCGAGGATCTGGAAGGCCACCTGCGTAGCCGGTGTGCCGCTGGGGTTGCGTTCAACGCGCTCCTCCGGACCCCGGGAGCCCCAGTCCCATCTCCGGGCCCCTCCTCGTCCTCGTCGGCTCAACGCCTTGCTCACGCTGGCCCGCCCAACGTCGCCCCTACCCGTCCTAACCCGGCCGCGAGGTCGTCTGCGTGATGGCGCCGTGACCACGAGCCATGATCCCGTCCCCGTCTACGTCACAGCTTCTAGCTCGGTTCCTCTGATTCTCGTCTTTATTCTCCAGCTCCCAGTCCACGCGTCATTATGCGGTGCTCAGGACGACTAGGATATAATATGCATTAAGGTAACATATTCGCGTTCGCTGCCGTTATGTCGATCCTTTACTTATGTACTGCATCGTATCCATGCATGTATGCACCTGTCGGACCTTTTTTTGGATATGTTAAGGATTGTTTATATAGTGTAACATAACACCGCGGCCGCGTCTTGCGGTAGTCCGGTACCATCATTGCCGCGCGCGACGTGCGTCCGTTTGCGGCTTCAAAGGCCATGACCACGAGTTCCTACCACAACCACCTCCATCTAGACCGCCCCATAAACGCTGACCAGCGAGTCCTGCCAACCTGCCTCATTGTATACTCTCCCAGCCCAAGTTGAATGTCTCCAGGTGAAGCGGCCGCTGTGCTCCTCACTCATCAAAGCTAGCCATGATGACCAGCGACGTGAGGTAAACCATATTCCGATTGCGCCTGTACCATTCAATTGCAAGTTTGTCAGGACATCAGATAACTGGACACGTTGTTGTCGGTGCTTCGTGGTCAGCGCTCCCAGTGAAAACGCCGTCGGATTATAGCGGATGGTGCCGGATAAAGCTGGCAGTCCAGCGGATCGTGGCGAATGCCTGAGGATTAGAGCGAGGTATTGGCGCCGATGGAGACTTAGATCAGCAACCATGATGTTGTGTCGTCGCTCCAGCCGCCCACTGGCGGATTATACGGGATTCTGAAGAATGATGTCAAACATCTCCTGCTCGCTCTCTCTTCGAGCTCGTGCAGGTCCGTGCACTCCGGTTGCGTGATGCCTAAGGCGCTTCGCGTGGTCGTCGATGCACCGCGTGAAAACTTCGCCCAAGTCCACCACCACTGGCACCGCGACACGCCCTTCCTCTTCTCCTCTCGCCGCCAAGGTGCTCCCTCCCTCTTAGTGTACTCCTGGCACCTCTGTATACTGTATCTGGGAGACTCTCAGGAATTTCTCGCTCTTGCTGCGCTACGCACTGGGTGTCCTCTAGGCTCTTGTCTTGTTCGTGGCAATCTGGTCAGCGCGCGCAGTCTACCAGCTCTCCTCTTGTATGCCCTAGTGTGCTCGCCGTCTTCATCTCCTTGTCAGACAGTTTGGAAGACATACATAACGTACGTCCCTCGATCCCTGATCTGTGACTGCACCATGGGTTTGTCATGTTGGTGGGCTTCAGCCGGGTGCGATGCCGTCAATGTAAGTCCCCTTCTTCTTCAGAGTCTTCTACCGTGTCTGTTGCTAGCTGAGCCTAGCTCTGTGGCTCGGCACAGCTCATCATTCAATATTCAGTTCCTGCTAGTCAGTCAGCTCGACAACGCCCTTGCTTTGGCCAGCGACAGCCCCCGCCAGCGCACTGCCGCGCAACGCGCAACGGAGATCGTCCTCAAGCAGATTTTGAGTCGGGTACATGTACGTAGTCCATCCATATTGAATGGTCCGAGCCCTCGCCGATTCATCGATATGCATCTGCCATCTAGAGACTGTCTCGACAAGTCGTCTTGTGCCTGCGATCTCACCGGGATTGAAGGGCATCATCCGAGGCACTGTGGCCACGCACATCCCAGGATCGCAGCGTCCTTGGTGCTACGGCGTGCTAATTAATTACTTATGTCTTGTTCTTGCGTTACGATGTATATTACTGTTCCGGAAAGCAATATAAGGAGCGTATCCCTGGTATTCGATTTGAACGCTGTAATCAGTGGACGAATGGGATGCTACAGTAAGGGCACGCATAAGCTGGCGGGGCGGATTATTGTGGATGATACCGAATGCTGCGTTAGCCGGTTCCACCAGGATTCTGTATCATCCGTAGGCGCTTAAAAACAGTCTAAGAATTGAGATATATACTGGATCGTGGGGGATGCTCGATGGGCGCCACTGGGCATTCGGCATAATCCCCTATAATCCAACGGCGTTTTCACTGCCGGTCAGCGCTTGAATGTGGTCGGCGGACATTTCGTCGGGGATCCAATCTACCTTGGGCAGGGGCCCCACTGGACCCACGCTCGGGCCATGCTACGCTCTGCCTGCGCTCGTTGTCTGAGACACCACTTGACGTTTATCTTTATCCCTCTATTTTCTTCCTGAGCTGGTCGCTCCCTGCGCATGAAGTCTGAATCTAGCCAAGTTTCTCCGAGTCCTCTCCAGTCTCCCATGTCGGCGGGATCCTGTTCAACTCGAGGTCTCAAGTCCCGTACATGCTTCGATCCTACCGGTGCCCACTGCCATCTGAATGACGACATGTACGACGGGTGCACGGGAAATGAAGTACGGCACAATTCCAAGGTGCGCATTGTCGTTTATACACCAGCAATTCAGACACATGCTAGAAGCTTTATTTTAGTTTTCCTTCGAATATATTGTGCAATGCTTGTCCTTGGATATCTGCCATGGCTCATGGACCTCGGCGCATCACACGACGACGAGAGATACAAGTAAGCCTGGAACAAAGCTCAAATATCGTAAAGTCCGACAATCGTGAGTGCTCCCTTGTTCTGTGTGCATAATGCGGGTTGAGCCGTGTAACATAGTCAAGAAGCAAGCGACGAACCTATATAGGCAATTCACTCCCAGTCCCTGCCTCTGTACCCGTATCTGCCGGTACGCCCGTGAGCATCGTGATAGTAGCCGCAAAGGCCTTCTCGACACACGTGGACGCAACGTCCAGGACCGATCTCAACAGTGTTTGTCCTTCGACCACGTTGGCAGAGTCGGTGTCGAGATTGTCTGAGGTTGGCGTTTCCACACCAGGCGTTGCTGGCTCTCCATGGTCGTTTGACCCAGAGTTCGTGGTGGGAGATGGGCTTCTGATCGGTTTCGTCAAGGCCTTCACTACGTCGATGTGCATGGCCTTGATTGCGCGGATCAGAGTGACAAGGCTTGACATCACCCCAATGAAGATAATCAGGGCTATTAAATGGGCGGGTCAGCATTAAAGGGCGCACAGTGTTGTAAATGTATAAGTGACAACAATGTACTATGGTTGAACATATACACACCGAATGCGGAAGCAAGCCTGAAATACAAGGCGGAGTTGCCACCGCTCATCTGAGTGGGTGTAGGTGTGCAGCTCTGTGCTGCTGTAGTGAGACCGCCGTCGATGTTGATGTTGATCGCCATGAGCGTCGAAGCCTTGCACTAGCACTCAGGCTGTAGGCGAGAAACATGGTCAGAACGGAGCCCATGAATACACCTTACGCAGAGAGATGTGCATACTACGAGTATGTATTTGATGTTGGGGAGGGGACAGCAGGAGTGTTAGGAATCGTTGATTTCAGGGCGCCGAGTTGGGGCAGCAACGTCAACTTTTAAGCTGCCCGTCGGAAGCAGCTCTGCGGAGCGCTAGAGGCTCACTAGGCTGTGTCCATGTACCGTGACATGCGTGTCGATGCACTCACTCGGGTGTTTGAAGGAGAAGATTATTATTATTATTAATTATTATTATTAATTTCGCGTCAGAGCCTGCGCGGGAACACTAGACAGAGTACAGAGTCAGCGTGAGCCCGTCAGGACGTTTGAAGGAGAAGAAAATTTCTTCCTGGGACTGATCATCCCTTAAGGTTCAGATTCCATACCTCTCACGTGATTATCACGTGATGACCGACACCATTTCGCTCTCTGGTTCTGAAGAAACCATCTAGCGCTCCTGTTAACCTGCCATTCAAACTCCGACATATTATTTCGATCTCTATTGAGCATCGCTGTCAACCCTAGGCTCAGGTTACTCCCCATCGCACACCGCCCTTCCCGCTTGTTGCACGCTGGTGTCAAGGCAGCATGACACCGCTACGACCCCCCCCCCGAGATCCTCCGGCACATTAACGGGGGTCGCTAGGTTCATTCCGACAGTTCCCCGTTGCCTTTCAGCATAAATTCGCCCCTTGTCGGACTTCTGCTCTTCCGCGCCTCTCCCTCTAGTGGTCCCCAAGGTATGAATTTCATGCCCTTGGATCTGAGACTAGCAAGGTGCGTCATCCTTGTGGTGTTAAAATGGTCGTCGTGATCCTGCTTCTCTGGCAGCGTAGGTATGTTAGTTCCATCCTTTCCTCTATTTTCCCTCCAATCCCTCGTATTACAACCCCATGACTGTTCCTTTGTGGCTTACATCCAATGTACTGTATCAGTGGCTCGCGCTGCCTGGAAATGTATTTTGCAGTGCAGCCTATCTATCGCGCGAGAACCCCCAGGACCCCGGAAATCCAACAATTATAGCATCCCAAAATGAAATTTGGACTAGCGGCAAAGGTTGTGCAGGTCCACGATCGCCAGACTCACCAGAGATCACCAGCCTGGTTGAGGTCGCCCGCGCTGGTGAATCTTATATGGTTGGGAGATCGTGGACATGCATAGGTCCGGCACGTCACCTGTACTGGTGAATCTGGCTAGCCTGGTGAGTCCGGTTGCCATAGGTAAGTGGGCTGCCAGCCGGATGCACTTTTGCTGAAGCGTGTCGATACCTTTACCTCCAAGCCTACGAGCTGCTACACTACGCGCCCTAGAGGTCGGAAAATGCGATATTGCCCACGTTAGATGTTGAAATTACCGACCGAACAGAGGCGCGCAAGCACCGGCTGTATTTGGGGGCGCCTATTGGACGTTCATCGGAAGGAGCAAACAGAGACAAACAGAGTTGACTTCGAACTTTTCGTTCTGACCTCCCCCCCGCGCGGCTCCCTCTGTGTCTTTTCTGCGATCTCTGTTCTGGCTTGGCTCCGGCACGGTACCGGCGTATCTGTGTGGTTGCACTTCTGTGGATGTCTTGCTAAGGATTCTGTTGGGCTTCAAGGAGCTTGGTATCCTTCTGCTGGTTTCGGGCTGGATCGGAAGGCCACTTCACGGCGTCCGGGAGCCATTCGTCGGGCTCATCCTGGGAGACCCCTTCGGACACTTGATACTTCAGGTGTGTATCTTCTCCGTTTCTCCTTTCCTTCGTGTGTGCATAGCCTGCCTTGTCAAGTGCGCTGTAACCAAGGTAACGTCAGCCATTGCTTCGACATTGGTTCCTGACTAATTGCTTCGGTCACTCAAGTAAGTGTTGTTTAGCGACACACAGGCGGCTCGTGAGTCGTTTCTTTTTCTCATGATTATGGCAAGGAAGGGAGGAAGGCGGGTGCCGGTTTGGTGAGTACCAGCATGCGGTGGTGGTCGTAGAGTGGAAAGATGTCGGGGCGCAGTGGGCTTCGCTTTGTACATGCATTGTCAACATTCATATATAAATGGCAGTAGTTCGCAGTAGTCAGCTTAAATCATCAGTTCCTCTTCCATGAACACCTATCCAGCCCTGAAGCCAAGTAAAGCAAACGCGAGGCCAGGGTATGCCGCGCCCAAACCGCCCGGTACAGCGCTCAATAGAAAGGTCGTAAAATGGTCTCAGTTTATTCGCGAAAAAGCCGGCCTTCCCTCCCAACCTAATGTCGTGAAATTTGCCAGGCGTCAAATGCCTGTTGAAGCTCGCCGCGCGGAGGTAGATGCCTCGGGGCGGGACAGGTATTCAACTGTGAGCACGTTGCGCTCCGCCCCTTCTCACTGTTCGGTTGTTTTCAGCTTTGTGTAGCTCCAGAATACATTCTCGTGCCGTTGAACATCGAGGATGCTTTTGTAGATGTGAGTTGTTTCAGCCAATTTTCGCCGGATGTCTGGCTGACTTTATGTAGTTATCACTGCTCTTTCTTCCCAGATGGACCCGAAAATTCAGACTCGCTTGGTCGCATAGTGAGCGAAGCCTATACCCGGCGTATCAAGAACCTCACTGACCACACGCGAGGGACGGTTGTCTTCGGGGGGGAGGCTGATGTGTCGAGGAAATATGTCAGTCCAACCCTTGTCAAGGATGTTCCGGCAGACGACTCCCTCATGAGCGAGTACGCACTGTCCCTTACCGCCTTATCCGCGCGCCTCTCATGGTCCTTGCATCGCATCCAGAGAGATATTTGGGCCCGTATTACTGATAATTCCTGTGGAGGATGTCGACCAGGCCATCGAGTTCATAAATGAGAGGTAAATGATTCTCTCGTCGTTCAGTACATGGCGCTTACCCGTATCCTGAATTAGGGACGACCCCCTTGTGGTACACGTCTTCTCAAAGGACAAGGCGTTCCAAGGGAAAGGTTCGATGCCATGGTCACCCGGATGCCCATCACGAGCCGCTGATGCAATTTCCCAGTTCAGCAACACCCGGAGTGCCTCATGCGTCGCCAACGAGACGATGATCATAGTCGGAGGTTCGTCCTCTCTGCTCAGCTCATCCGGGTTCATTCCATTCCTGGATGCTCATGACCTTCTCAAACCAGCGAACGGTCTTCCAATGGGCGGCACCGGTGCAAGCGGATGTGAGTCCCACTGTCGCACATCCTTGAAGACTACTCTGGGACTGACCCTTATTTTAGATGGGTATTTCACCGGCAAAGACATGTTCGACCAATTCACCCACAAGCGAGCGAGCATAGACAACCCCGGCTGGTCAGTCTCAGTATATTCGGACCTTTATCCTCCGTCAGCGACTCATAGCCATCCTCAGGGTAGACAAGGTTGGCTTCAGCTGTAGATATCCCCCGTACAAGGTATGTTCCTGTTTTCGGTCTGATCGGGCTGGACTCAAGTCTTTGTACCCGCGCTCTAGTCTCTCAAGCCCATGATGGCGCTCGCCCCGTCCCTGCCTCCCCGGGTTGGCACGCATAGGAGGCCGTGGAGGTGGGTCGTGTGGCTGTTGGTCGCTGCTCTTGCGGCTGGGGTCCGGCTGCGTGCGGAGAAGCGCGGTGTCAAGATGATCCCCCTGTGAACGTTTGAACACTTGGCCGATAGCCAATACCTCGCGCCGTCGGAGAACAATGATCGCGTAGACAGGGATCGATGCTCAGAAGCTATTCTCGATACACTCTCTACAAACCACAAGTCGCCGTCCTCCCGCACTCCACGAGCCTCTCGCGTCAGCGATGGGACTGGGGTAGATGTACCTTGCGATCTTAAAGCGCAATGGACGGCATATTTATATTTACAGATAATGAAAGCTGGAGCACGATAGAAACGACTGGGTATATGCGTCCCGCTCCGGGTCATGGCCGCTTACTCGCGCGCCTCGAACGCGCGCACCTCTCCCGCGAGCCACTCCCACATCTTCTCTCCAACGACGTCATTGAGGACATCCGGGTGCGGCTTACCGAGGCGCGCCCACGGGATGAGGAACTGCAGTCCAGCGCAGTCAGCGCGCGTAGGCATCGACGTATCTGTATCTGACGGAGCATCCACGCGGCACGCACCTCGCCGTTGTAGTTGAGAGCGTCGGGCATGGTCCCCGCGAAGAGCTGCGTGAGCGCGCCGTACTGCACTGGCTTGAGCAGCGTAGCGTTCTGGCAGGCGGGGGCGAAGAGTAAGATGATGATGCACGCGTGCGACTTGTGGCCAGAGACATCATACCATGATCGCCCGCACGACTCTGGGCACGTGGCGCTGGAGGTCGGTCTGGATGTTTCCTGCAAGCGAGTTCGCGGGCGTGAATGAGGTCCCACGAGCGGGCCGCGGCTGAGGTGAAGATGTACAGGGATGCACTCACCGGGGTTGACGGAGATGGAGAGGATACCCTGCTCGCCGTACCGCTTCGCGACTTCCCTCGCGACGACGCAATTCGCCTGCGGCACGGACGATACACGCGTGAGCTCCTCGACAGCCCACTAGCCTGGCATTCGTGGAGGGAGGAGAGGGGGGGAGGGGGCACATACCAGCTTGGTCTGATAGTACAGCGCCTCCGTCGAGAGCTTCTTCCGCTCCGGGGTGTCCTTGAACGTGCTGTAGTTGAGCGCGCCGAGGTACGCGCCGCTCGACGAGGTCGTGATGACGCGCGCGCGGCCGTCAGACGAGGTCTTGGACCCAGCGAGGAGCGCGGGCATGAGGAGCTCGGTGAAGTAGAAGTGGCCGAGGACGTTCGTCCCGAACTGCAGGTCGTAGCCGTCCGCGGTCAGCTGGGAGATGGGCGGCCACATCACGCCGCTGCATAATCCAAATGGCGAAGCGCAAGTGACCGTGCAAGTTAGCAGACGCGGCGTCCACGAACTCATAATAGCTGGAACGGGGGTGCGTACGCGTTGCAGAAGAGGACGTGCAGCGCTAGCTCCTTGCTGAGGCACTCCTGCGACGCCGCTTTGACCGACGCGAGGCTCGCGAGGTCGAGCCGGAGGAATATGGCCTCCCGCCCGGTCTCCTCCTTCAGCCTGGCGATTGCTGCTACAGCCTTCTCTTGACTGCGGGCGGCGAGGTATACTTTGGCGTTGTGTTTGAGCAGTTGCTGCACGGACGTGAGCTGTAGAACACTAGGCTGTGAGAGAGGGAACCAACGGCTGACCTTGGTGGTTTCGTATCCGATGCCCGTGTTTCCACCTGATAGAGGATGAGCTGGCGGTAGAAGCTAAAGAGGGCGAGTGTACCAGTGACGAGGACCACCCGACCCGATTGGTCAGGAATCTGTTCGACGCTGAACTCGGGTTTAGGTGGGAAGGACTGTACGAAAACGGGCCAGGTGCCGCTCTCCGTCTTCATGGTGCGTAGGATTCCTGGTGCGGCGAAAGCGAGGAGATGAGGTGATGGGGAAGACGAGAAACGGAGAGACGAGTGCCATGTCTCCGAGATAGGTCTATATGCCTCTGCACAGAGGGAACAGATTTGCAGATCTGCATGGCTGGTCCTGGATCATGACGCGTCCTCTCCCAGAGGCACAGTAGGCGGCGATTACACGGGCTGAGATTCGTTTCGCTGGAAGGTAGCGTAGACGCTGGTTAGCAGCGAGCGAAACGAATTTCACTTTGGATGCGCTTGGTATGAATCGGCTCGCGGCCAAAGGCCAGTCGTTTTGAAATGAGCGAACTGCGCATTTTGCTGTGAGCTGACCAGAGAGCCACCGCACATGACAGGAACGGGAGATGTCGGACCTGATAACGAGGTATCCCTCATACACCCGGGTCCTGGTACTGACTCGACGTTTTGTTCAGAATGTTTAAACATATATTCAGGCAGAAACTACAGCGAGACATATACAACGATACATCACAGCTCTACAGCACATCGCACACCGAAACAAGCAAGAAGTTCAGACTGACCTGCGAACCCGGGGGCACCCTGCGCGTTCAAACAACCTTGAATCGCAGATGGAGTCCGACACACCAATGTCCATCTTCGAGTGTTTGCTGTCCAAGGAATTATATGTTATCCAGATACAAAAAATAACACTGTGTCCTGGCTATTGGAAAGGGAGGGGTAGATAGCAGAAAGCCGAAGGACTCACATGTTGATCCCATTCCCAACGCAGAACAGCGACCGCGACCCATCTTGCACACTTTGTAGGAGTACACAAAACTCCTCTTTCTTGCACTTCGGATTTGGTCTGGAAATGACTGCGGCTTTGTTGTGGTTCCAGACCAGATAGGCTAAGAGCTGCACATACCGAACGAGTTTACGCCCCAGAGAACACCCGATATGAAGATCTTGTGCTCGTAGAGCACGATGAGCGCACCCAGTGTGCCCGGCATCAGGAGCGGGAAGATGATGCTGTTGCTTGGCCAGTTCCCCTCGAAGATCTTGAACTTAGCGAGTGGGTCAGATGCGGTCGGCCCTAGCTCCTTGCGGACCTCCTCTGTCATGCCGAATGCGAGCACCTGCGTGTGCACGAAGAAGATAGAGATGAGGATGCGGTTTGCGATCGGGTTGCACGTCGTTGCGCGGGCAATGAAGTCCACGGGGATCAGCGACTGACCCAGTTCAAGAACCACGCTTCCGTCCCCGCAGATGAATACGAGTAACTGAACATACCTAGTGCAAATCCTCTCGAATATGCCACATACCCTCCTTCGTGTTGAATCCTGACCCCTGCGAAAGCCCTCACCCCTCGCCATCGTCACAAACACCAGCACCACTTCGGGGGCCTCCTCCGTGACGTTCTTGAGTGTCGCTACAGCAACTGCGGATCCAGCCCACAACTTTGCAGGTATATGGAGGCCCTGCGCCGCTGTGCAGAGGACAAACTAAGCGACATGCCAAGTATCACAGTCCTCGGCCGTCGAGGCTAACATGGAGGGCATGAAAGTCGACGGTGCTGCAGAGGCACGGCTGCGAAGGGGGACGTACGGTACTCGGATTCGGAAAGCAACTCACCGAATGTGATGATGTGGCCATACAATAACTGCAGGATTGGGTTGACAGAAAAGACTGAGCAATGGGCGAGCAATGGGCGTAGACAGGGTTAACAAGGGGAGAGGAAGAGGAAGGTGAGAGCAGAAGCGCTGAAGTGAACATTGAACGTGCAAGGGTGTTTGGGCGCTTCTGAACATCAAGAGCGCTTCAAATCGACTCGGAGGACATATTGACGACAGAACATCTCCTTGTGGTCTGTCCAGCTATGACACAATAACGGGAGCATAAGGGCATATATATGTGGGAGCCATACAAGAGAGCACTGAGGCTTATAACTAGGAAGTTTGGGCATGTGTGCATACAGGGAGTCTAGTTCGATGTTTACGGAGCTATACAGGGACAGTGGCGGGCAGCTATATACATCTTAGTCCCAGATGGACGTGCGAGGCTGGCTCGGAGCAGTCCCACCAGCACTACTCGAAGAAAAGAGAGGGAGAGGCCCGGGTGCGGAAGGGGAAGTGATAGCTGGATCAGCTGAAGTGAGGGCCTGGGTTGGCTCGTAAAAGATGTCTCCTGTACCGTGACCGGACGGGCCTGCAACTTGAAAGACTGGCAGCTCAGAAGGTGTTGATAGCACATTCGTCGTGACAGTATGAGCAGGAACGACCGGGATGGAGGGAAGAATGCCGCTGGTGCAGACCCCGAAGAGTTGGCGGTCACGAAGAACAAGGTCTGTCAGATGGCTAAAAGAAGCGAGATCTGAGTCAGTGCACGGCAGTTATTGTAATGTCAAATATTTGCTTACTCGCGCCATACTTGCGTGGACATGTCATGACCCCACTCGGCTATGAGGTCATCCAGACGGGCATCCATCTTCGAGAAGAAGTCCTCGCCTTTGGGAACTTTGCCTACCGTCGCCGTAAGGACCTTTTCGGCGGTTGCTTCAACAGAGACCTTTCGTTTCTTGGCCAGTGGCGTTGCACCAGTTGCAGTGGCTTCAGGAGCAGAGGATTCGGAGAGAGAACTCCCTAGCGAGGGATCCAGCTCCGAGCCTCCTGTGGCACCTGATAAGTCAGTCATACGAGAGTGGAGAATAGCGAGGGACTTGACTTGCCACTCGAAATTGCTTGAGTGGCCGGAGGAAGCTTGCCTTGGAAGTAATCTTCGTATGTCCACGCACGCTGTGACAGGCAGTCGAAGATATAGTATCTGCGGTGACTTGTAATTCTAATGTTGAAAGCTTACGAGCATGCAGATCCTAAATTGATACTTGAGGCTGAGATTCGTACCAGCACCGCCCTTCTTGAAGCGGTTGACAATCTCCCAAGTGGTGTCTTCGAGAGACTTCTTGCCTTTGCCAGCGATGCTGAGGATGAGCTGTCAGGATAGCAGGAATCGGAATCGTCAGCAGCAAGGCTGTGGATCAAAGACATAGTGCGGAATCACTCACAAGCTCGCGCATGGTAGTACGACCATTCGAGCTCTTCTTGCGGACCACAGTCATCAATCTTTCCTCACGGGCGGGATGATCGAAGATGTTCTCAAACCCGAGTGTATTCTGGTTCTGCTTCAAGTAGTCCTGTCATTGTCACTTGATTCAGACGAGGGGATACACGGTTTGTGAGGAGAATACACCACATACCTTGACATCGAGCACAACATTGGTGTATGAACGTTGATCATGGGCGACAAGCATATCACGAGCGATGACTCGGATGGTCAACTGGACCGAATGTCACTGTCAAAAGAGTACTGAGATACATCGAACCACGTTCACGCACCTCTTGATCTTTACTAGGCTTCCAGGATGTTCCGAGCAGCTCCTCAACATTGGCAAGAGCGGCCTCGAAGCGCTGATACTCAATGCCCTGGGCAACAGACCGGTTCAGGATGCGATAGAGTGTTGTCTGCTGCCACAGAATGGACTTGATAAGACCTTCATCAACGTTGACCATGAGCTGTAACAGCATAACATAGGATAAGAATATGCAATTAGTAGGAATCTAACTTCTGACGTGTATACAGTCTGAGCGACTTACGTTGGCGAGCTGCTTCAGGTCGTCCAGCTGTAGTGGCTCAAGCCGATAGTAATCGGCAAGCCGTTCGCACCACTGGCGGACGCGGGAGATATCAGGTGGCTGGAACTCCGAGTCTGGATCCTGGGCGGTGGGCGTGCTCGTCATTAGACGAGTGGGAGCCTGAGTGCTGCCTGGGGTTTGCATGGGGGTAGAAAGCTCGTACGTGAACGACATTGGTGGCAAAAAATCACTGAGGAAGATGCCAAAGGAGAGTGGGTTGAGAGATTCCCAGAGGTTGCGGAAACTTGGGCATTTATGTACGGCGGGGGAGTGGAACATTTATATACTGCAAAAACACGATCGAAACTTTATTCGAGTATAAACAAAACGCGATCGAGAAAAACGTGAGTGTGTCGAGAAAACGTGATCCAAACATGAGAGGCATGAAGGCATTCCACGAATAAATCGCTGACCAATCAACAGCCACTATCACGATGGAGGGATGGTGCTCCGAGACAGAGTGGATTGCGCGGCCACCGCACCGGGGCCCATTGGTCTTGATCGCCGAGCGGAAGCTGTGGTTACGGTCGGTATTTGCGACTTTTGGAACACTATTTCATCCTTTGCCCCCTCCAAAATGGCCAGCTCTGAATCGATGGGCTCGGGCGGCGTATACAACTCGTGAATCCACCGGGCGCTCCGCATCTGGAAGGTATTGAGGAGCATGTCAGCCTTTTCACGATGTCCAATGCTTGCACGTGTTCCTGCCCGCTCGCGCTCTTGGAAGACTGGGGCTTGAGCCGTGTCCATACACCCGTGCTGGGCGCAGTTGTGCTGGATATTGACGGGGCAGATAATATTCTAGAGTTGAACTGCAATGTCATAGACGTCATGAGCGTGAATGTGTATGCAAACCGTACCTGTCCTGTGGTGTTTACCCATCCTGCAGTGCGTAGCGAGGGAAGGCCATATGAATTGGCCCTATTGTGGATGTTGAACCGCTCCAGAAGTACGATATCTGCGAGGTTAGACTGACTGTGGAGAGATCTGTTATGTTGAAGAATTTCCGCCACCCGACCAACAACCGGCTGACTCTCGTGCGGAAGCTGTACAAGCACCCAATCACCTGAAGATACATTGTCACCGGTTTGTGAAGTCAGAGAGCTGCATGGCCAGACGAGTACGCCAGGTGATGCAGGCGACTCCCGGAGATGAGCCATGCACAGCGTCGTCTCGATACGGACAGGCTCCATAGTTTTGAGCACACATGTACCTGTATCGTAAACAGGTGTGAGAAGCCCGCAGTTAGTTCAGTTTGTGAGCAGCACACAAACTCAGTATAAACATACCTGCTGGGGTTCTTGCTAATACGGACAAGTCCGGGACCAACCCCCGGGTGATGTTGACCCCGCCAAGCCGAGGATGCGATACCATTGATAATGGCACTTTGGCTGCGGAGCGCCAAGCGGCCGGGTTTGTGTTGTAGTGTTGCCCTCCAGCAGCTTCATCCGAGATGCCTGCCGGTGCGGCAGTCGCAGTACTGTCGTCCATAAAGACACCTCCTGAAAGGAGATGCCTAGTACGATTGGCCCGGGCAAAAGCATACGCTATATCTCGAGACGGGGCCTGGCGGTTACTGTGGACGCTCTTGCCGCGAATAACTGCATTGAAAGACTCGAAACCCTCAGTAGCAAAGAGCACCGCTGGTCCAAAGCGAGGGATGTGCGCCAAGAGATGGAGAAGGACATGAAACTTGGGCTTGTTGAACCACCGAGGAGTCCAACGGGCGGTACACACGAGGAAGTGCTTGACTGCGGCCTCGAGCTTCTTCTGTGTGTAAGACATAGAATTAGAATATTGACATTGGCAAACAGTACTGAAAGACTCACCAGATGTCGATCAAGGTTGTGGATCTCAGGCTGCCATATCAGAGGCACCAGAGCTGAAAGCGCCAGCCAGGCTTGGTAGCACTTCTCCGGGACAAGATCATACAACACAAATGGAGCGACCTGGGCTATCACTCGAAAGTCGCGCCCAGTAAGAGAGCCCGCATACGTAACCAGTGTTTCTCCAGAGAGACGAGGGAATCCCAGGCCTGACACATCCAGAGATGTGAGCCGTGTCTTGAGCAGCTCGCGCTTCTTTTTGGGCACACGGCCGCTGACCGCATCGCGCCAAAAGTACTTGATAAAGCCGAGGAGCACCACGTGGAGGATCTCAACTGGAGTGTCGAGGTGGGGGTCAAGATCTGACGGGATAAATTGAACGAAGTTCAAGGTGTCGCACCGAAGTCCACGAACCTTTGATGCGCCATACGGGGCTGGTGGTTTCCTCGGGCAACTCAGCCGCCACAAATGCGTCTAGGAGAGCCTGCTTCTCTGCAATGGACCCACGAAGCTTACGTCCAAATGCAAAAACCTTGTTGGTGAAGAAGTCTTGGAACATATCTTTGATACCGTGCAGCGTCTTCAACCTCTTCGATGACGACATTCCTCCGACAGTCGCCGCTTGTTTAAAAATGTCTTCCAGAGACTTCAATGTCTTGTCCTTGGTGCGAGCCTCATTCAGCTGAACATCCGAGTGTCAATGTAGTGCTAGTACAAAACAGACGATCTAATGCAAACTATTACTCACCATAACAAAGCGGCGTGCACGATCAACAAGTCCTTGCATTGTCTCCTTACGCTTCCCCTTTTTCGACGTCGACGTGTCCTTCACGCCCTCGGTCAAACCCTCCGACGCCACTGCAGAAGCCTCTGAAACAGCCGATGGCGTAGGCGAAGCTCCACGTATAGCCTCTGAGTCTTCATCTTCATCTCCACGATCCCCCGAAGCCTCGCGACCAAATACCTTGCAAACACGACAGAAAAACTTCCCAGTGAGCCCGACGTGGCATGCAATCTCGCTTTGCATGGGATTATCGCCCAAGATAGCGAGGACTGCCGGGATCACCAGCACCATCTCTTGCGACTCGATGTCCCATGCCCAGAAGCCTGCCGTTTGGCCCTCCCTAGTGAACACAGAGTCAGGTTTGAGTACGACAATAAATGAGGCTGCACACACTCGAGCTGCCCCACAATACCATGCAGCATTTCAAGCGGTGGTGCAATATTCGAAGTCGTGAGGAAATGAACGTTTGCCTCCTGCTGCGCGAGAGTGCGAGGAAGCCCGGCCGCGGTGAATAACCATGAGTTGTGCTTGTTCCACTTCTTGGACATATTCCCTGATGTGTCGTCACAATAGAGCCACATCGGAAAGCTGACAACACGGTGTGTTTTCGCTCGCGCGCGCCACGGGTTGCCGAATGAAGGATCGGTAAAGGTCCAGGGCTGCGCCTCAGGAACATCCTTAATAACCCGCCCTGTGATGTAGTGAGTAACAGCCCAGAAAACCGTGCTGAGCATGGATTACACACCATAGATTCGCCGAGGGTCGGGCAAATTGTCTGAGGTGAACGTCTCAACCATGAGTGGGAATGAGAGCGAGAGCTGTGATGCTCTGAACTCCACCGTCTCCTCTTCGTGAACGATGTAGCTTCGACTGCCATCGCTCAACCGGATCGGATATGCCCTCCATCCGCCACCGAACATCTCCTGCCGATCAGAACCATCGACAGCCCGCGTAAACCACCGGGTCGGAATGACTACTCCTCCATCATGACGCAACTTGGCAGGCTCGTACACGTAGTAATCCTGAGCCCCGATCCGGACCATAGGCGTCGCAAGCTCGGGCGACAACTCATGCAGCCAACGTCGAGCCTGCCAGCACTCTTCCAAGTGCTGACCAGCATCCTCTGGGTAGAAGCGCAGGTGAGGCCGGACTCGAGGATTCGCCAGTTCCTAGCATCCTTAAGTTAGTCCCCATACAGTGTGGTATGAAAGTTTCTGAGAAGCGCACCTGAGCTATGATGGATCCCAGATCATTACAGTAGTAGACGTGTCCCAACGGCCCCTTGAAACGAAGAGAGGCAATGCCGCATCGTGCTTGTAGCATCTTGTCGACTGTTTTCAAAACGAAAACAGAGGGAACATTGTCCACTCCGAACAGATCCAGAGCCCACAGAATGATCTCCATCTGGTGGTCAGAGAATAACGAGCGAGGAAGGTGGCGAAGGATGTCGAGGATACACGTCTGAATAGTGCCGTTTATCAGTTGTAATAAACCTCCAACAACACCTGCGAAACAATACCGCTTTGTCACTCCATGGATACCACTCCGGATCTGCCGGGGCTCGCTGTTGACGGCGCGCACCAGAAGCTAGAGGATCTGGATCATTCTGAGTGTCACGAAACGTCAAACATGCTGGCTCACATACCAGTGTCATCAAGTTCTCGAAGGCCACGACTCGAGAAAGATGCCTCGTCCTCTCCGTCATCCGACCGCTCTACGCCTTCAATGTCCGAATCTGACTCCTCTCCACCCATCATCCAATGTTCCAAGTCCGTGGTGAGCTCGGAAAGCGCAACCTGCATACGTGATGGAGGGATCATGCCCCCACTCAGCTCTGAAGACAATGCCTCCCAGTCGAGAGTCATCTCGGTGTCTCCTGCATCGTCGGGGGTCTCGAGAGGGTAGGAAGGAGAGCTGATGATAGAATCTGATACCTCGTGTAGGAGCTCCTGAAGAGGTCCGACCACTGCGCCACGTTGTACTCCGGGAGGCTGGGGAGGGGAGGTGCTGCTAGATGGGGTTTCAGCCGCAATCCGAAACCTGCGAGAGACTGCTGTCTGGTGAATAGCCGTGAGTTCGTGTCGCCGTGCACCGGTGTAGTTGAACCAGGTGCTCGTGTCACACGCAGCGCACTTCCATTTCCTGCGCTGGTGACCTGTGCCCGGTGTCCACCCTAGAGGGATTTCCAAGGTCAGCTCTTGTTCTGTGACAGTCCCAACACCTTACTCACATCTGGAGTCGAGCTCATTGCGATCATCAGGATGTCTTGCCCTCGACTGAGCGTGTGCCATGGTGCGAAGACGAGGATGGCTTGGGGAAACACTCGCAATACACGCGATGCGAACGTCAAGACGTAGGGGAAGCAAATGACAAATCTTTAACATGCAAAACATGATATCATACAGGACGGGGCGGGTTAAAACGAACGAGAGCGGAGGGCGGGACGGCGAGTCGACGACGTCAGTGGCGGGGCGGGAGGTGATCGGTGCAGCAGCCAGGCTGGCCAGCGATCAGCTCACAGGGGACTGGTGAGCGCGATTAGATTTGAGCGGAACCTGAATTCCCCTTGGAGCGGAAAGCCCCGGTTCCCCTCGAAGGCGGGCGGCGTCTACGGCTGTCAGCTTCGGGCGAAACAGTTCTCCGGCCGTGTAGTGCACAAATGGGAAGCGGACCTTGCACGTCAGGACGTTGTCGCTGCGCAACGTTGTCGATGGCAATGCGTTTAGGGCCTCGGGGACCATGACTCAAGCCCGTTCTCAGGATGCTGAAGGCCATAGGGTGCGGGCGCCCAGGGATGATATCCGGTCGGAATATGTCTGGAGGGGGTTATCACAAAGCCACTGCCGACCGCAGATGAACGACCGCGAAACTGGCAGTTTTGAAATGCTGCTAGCGTAGTTGGCATCCACGGGGGGAAGGGCCAGGGGAACCAGAGGCGGTGTCCTGAAGTTGAAACGGTTGAAGTTGAAGTTGATGCAGGACGGCGATCCAAGTCGACGGGACCTTCAGTGGAGGATAGCAGTGGCAGACAACTGCAGCCCAAAGAAGTCAGCATGCGACCTATTAGTTCAGGGAATAGGCAGAGCGTGAATATTTGAAGGCAGGATTAGACGTAGTGCAGGCCGGGTACTGGGTAAGAACGAACATTATTGCCGCATTGCCTCGGCGCCCGCGGCATAATGTCCGGAAGTTGGCGGTCGGCTCGGCCGGTCTTCTGAGTTACCGGGGGCTCGCGCCAAAGGCGCTGAACGGCTTTTTCGCTGGCAACGGTCCACCAACTCTCCTCTGGCTCTGCTCATCGTCTCCACCGCTCTCCCCACCTTTTGCAACGTTTCCCGACGCTGAAATTCTTGGTCGCGAGTCCCTCTAACTGCCGCATCTATTCCCATTTCTGCTCAACTGCGGGTGTATCGTCTTTCAAAGCGGAAGTAACTAGCCACTAACCTGGGACACCTGGGACTGCTCAGTCATGCAACGTTGCAGCTTCCAGCTGCATGGGACGACCTCACATACACTAGAACGTCTTGGAGCTAGATGGTCTTCTATGTCGTAAGTGATCCGCTACGAACTCGGGGCTGAAAATCGGAGAGAACTTGGCCCGAGACTGCTGTCAAGCCAGACGACCTTCGCTTCGCGCTCGAAGCTTACGCCATTCAATGACGGTCATCTACCCCCTACTCCAACCGCTCCGTATATGGAATGAAGGTGCTCGGGAGGTATGTCTTCGCTTTTGCTTGTCATTGCAGAGCTACGATGTCCAAGCATCTGCACAAGCGCATTTCTAGCCTCGTCTACGGATCCTATCGCTTGCTACACAGAATGATGGAATGTATGCTGCGACCCCGACAAATTGCAGTTTTTGGACATATTACAGGTGAGCCTTCCGAGGTCTTGGACGCCATGAGTCGGAGGAATGAGTGTCTGCTACGAGATCTGCCAAAACAAGCTCAATGGTATGGGTCTTCTGTCTTCCCTCCATCAATCTTTTCCCAACGGAATTCGACAATCTAGCCCTCCTGCTGCCTTCGACGATCACGGCGTCAGCACGCATGGGCTCGTGTAGCTGGAGCCACATACATCCACCGCTCTAGTGTCAATACGGCGGACCCTTGGTCTCTGGTGCTCTCAACAGCGATATTTAACCCTCTGCTTTATGTTACTATCCTCAGCTGCCTGCCGCTCTCCTCTCAGTGCAAGACAGCTTTCGCAGCCTCTCTCTCACAGGCAAGCCTTATCTGACTTCTCTGCTCGTTCCTCACTATGATGTTTTCCGCTGCCCTCCTTACTCTCCTCGGCCTCGTCACCACTCTTTCGTTCGCGACGCCCGTGAAGCGCACCGTCAGCCACGGTGCAGTCATCAACAGGGACTTCCCAGACCCCGGCATCATGCGCAACTCGGACGGAGTGTGGTACGCGTACTCGACCTCGTCGCGCTCCGGCCTCGTCCCGATGGCGAAGTCAACCGACTTCAAGAAGTGGAGCACGCCCAAGAACGTCCTCACAAGCGTTGGGCCCTGGGCAACCGGGTAGGTTTCCCGCCGCCGTTATCGGCATTTCGTGCGAGACGGCGACGCTGACAGCTCACTGCGGTGACGGCCATCCACATACAGCGGCGTCTGGGCTCCCGACGTCCGCGAGATCAACCCAAAGAGCTACGTCATGTAATGTGAGCAGCCCCACGGTCGTCCCATGCGCCCCGCTCATGCTCCTTCCCTCCCCCCGCACCTCGCCCCATGCCCACACAGACACCGCGCGCCGCAAGACCGGGCCGCGCAACGACCACTGCATCGGCGTCGCGACGGCCACGCACCCCGCGGGGCCCTTCCACCCCCGCGCGCACCCGCTCATCTGCGACCTCGCGCACGGCGGCGCGATCGACGCGTCCGGGTTCCAGGGCCCGGGCGGCGCGCGGTACGTGCTGTGGAAGGTGGACGGGAACTCGGTCGGGCGGCCGACGCCCATCAGGATCCAGCGCGTCGGCGCGGACGCGGCCGCGCTCGAGGGGAAGCCGGCGACGCTCATCACGAACGACCCCGTCGACGGCGGGGTCGTCGAGGCGCCGTCGATGATTTATTGGGATGGCTGTGAGTGCTGAATGCTTCTGGGTAGACTGCGGCCGGGGTGGGGCTGACGCCGGGGGTGGGGGGCGCCGGGACAGGGTTCTACCTGTTCTTCTCGTCGAACAGCTACAACACGCTCCGATACGACATCTCGTACGCCGTGTCGCGCAGCGCCGTCGGGCCGTTCCGGAAGGTCCACGCGCCCGACGCGCCCTTCCTCGTCAGGTGCGCGCCCTCCCCCCCACTCAGTACTCAGTTATAGTGCTGACGGAGCTGCTGGCTGTGTGTGTTCGTTCTGCTGCTGCAGCGGGAAGTTCGGCACGGCGGGGCCGGGGGGCGCGACGGCGATCAACGTGCTGAACAAGTATGTGAACATCGCGTTCCACTCGGACATCAATGGCAAGGACGCGTCGGGCAGGCGCGCGATGTGGACGATCAGCAATGTTTGCCTCGGGAATGGGGTTGCGAAGGCGTGCTGAGCTGCCTTCCATCATACGTCGACGGCCCACGGTCGTGGAGGTGAATGGAGGCATTGGTCGCGGTGCAGGTGAACAGGCTGAGTCGACGATCGGGAGTTTATGCACCCAAGGCTAGTGTGCACTGGCTTAGTGCCGTGACGAATAGAAGATATTTATGGGAAGATGTGACAATATTGCGCACCCTGAGGGCGACACTGGCCAAGAGATGGCATATAGCGTATACCGCCACTCGCCACCCTCGGTCAGCCCCACCGGCTGCGTTCGAACACAAGCGTACCATCGACGCTCTCTTCCTCTCGACCCTTTTATCTCAGCTCGTGTGTTCCCCTTCTTCGGAGTTCTTGATATCAGATTGACGATGGGGGCACCGTGGCGGCCCTGGGCATGAAAGAAGAGTGGCGCTCGCGGCAGAGTCGCTGCATGTACATCTGCAGCCACCTCCTGATCGGTATCGAGTCGATACATCGTCGCTGTTCAGCTGCATGATTAGAACTTCTCGAAAGAGACGGTGTGTTGCGCTAGTACTGTACTCTCGGATACTTATGTGGTCAGCGCGAACGAGGAGACCAGCCCCAGGCCAGCGAATTAAGCAATTAAGCGAGTCCGATGTGCCACCTCACGGGCGCCTGCAATTTTGCCTCCAACCAACCAGTCTTGCGCCGCGCATACAACTGCCCTCCTGGCGACGCTGATGTCAAACTCTTGTCTCTTTTGGCAGAAACCCACTCGTATTCTTGCTTTCTAGTCTCAAACAAAGGTGTGTCTCCCGCCCGTAAACGAAGCAGAATTGCCTTTAGCATCCTTGCAAGGGTCTTCGACTCGTCCGCAAGTCCGTCAGAGTCCGTCTCAAGTTGGAGCAGGCGCACTTTGGTGGGGTCAAGACTGCGGTCAGGTTAGTTGAGGCGCACGGCCTGAACGCTCCACGCTTGGAGGCTTCGCGATTCAGTATCCCATGGCGATCTTCCGGCTCCAGCCTACTAACAGTCTCCATCAAAAGCCAACAACGCCTATGTACTGGGTGCGGCTTCCCTTTTTCTTGTCGTTGTTAGATCTTAAATCACAAGCGCTTACACAAAGTTCACGGTTCTAGCGTCGCGCGCACTTCACGGATCGATGGAACCTTTGCCGTCACTCGATAAATTTCAATTTTAAGACATATTCCATGCAGCGCGGCACTAATGACGTCAGACTAGTCGCTTTCAATGGCGAAATGTATGGCTATACGCGAAGGTATGTGCCAGATACAATGCTTCACGACCTTCCCATCATCATTCGTCCCCCGATAGCATGCGCATGCAATCCTCCCGTCACCCAACTTCCTGCCGACATCCAACCATCACGTATGCGTTCAGTCGCGTAAAGGAAGCCAGAGGCTCCTCCATTGCCCACGCCAAGGTAAATGATGATGCTAAAGGTGCCGGAGGACTGAGAGAGACATTTAATCTTGTCGTGTCTGGTTCAGCTCTCTACCACCTCATCCCTCGCTGGCGGTTCCAACACCATTCGTATCCGTCTCCCCGCAAAGCATCGCCATGTTATCCGCCACACTCCTCCTTACCCTCCTGGGTGTCTTCACGACCTTGTCCTTTGCGACTCCCGTGAAGCGTACCGTAAGCCATGGCGCGGTCATCGACAGGGACTTCCCCGATCCCGGCATCCTGCGCAACTCGGATGGGGTCTGGTATGCATACTCAACATCGTCGCGCTCCGGGCTCGTCCCAATGGCCAAGTCAACCGATTTCAAAAAGTGGACTACTCCCAAGAACGTCCTCACAGGCGTCGGTCCCTGGGCTACTGGGTATGTTCACAATGACGACTAAGTTACACATGCCGCATGCCGAGTACTGACTCCCTGGCTTACAAACGACCATCCTCGACCAATCGGCACGTCTGCGGGTGGTCAATGGTCATGCAGTGCGGTCTGGGCCCCCCGATGTTCGTAGGATCACTCCCGGCCACTATGTCATGTACTGTGAGCGCCACTTCCCTGCCCATCACAGCTCTCCTGCTGACCCTGACCTCTTCCGATCCAACGCAGATACGGCTCACCGCAAGGGCGGGCCGAGCAACGACCACTGCATCGGCATCGCGACCGCCTCGCACGCCGCCGGCCCCTTCCACCCGAACGCCCACCCACTCATCTGCGACCTCGCACACGGTGGCGCGATCGACGCGTCGGGCTTTGAAGCACCAGGCGGGGGGCTGTATGTGCTGTGGAAGGTCGGCGGGAACTCGATTGGGAAGCCGACCCCAATCAAGATCCAGCATGTCGGTGCGGACGGGTACACCCTCCTCGGCAAGCCAACGACGCTGATCACGAACGACCCCATCGACGGCGGGGTCGTCGAGGCGCCGTCTATGATCTACTGGGATGGCTGTGAGTGTATATGCTGCCGGATATCTGGGCGAATATCTGCTGATGGAGGACAACTGGGACAGGGTACTACCTATTCTTCTCATCGAACGTGTACAGCACCCTCAAGTACGACATCTCGTACGCCGTCTCCCGAAACGTCAGAGGACCGTTCAAGAAGGTCCACGCGCCCAACGCGCCGTTCCTCATCACGTACGCCTCTCGTAGTCTCTTCCTGCCCTGTATCTTCGTGCCGACAGCTTTTCTATTCTGACTTGCATAGCGGAAAACACGGGACGGCAGGGCCAGGGGGCGCGACGGCGATCAACGTAGCGAACAAGTACGTGAACATGGCATTCCACTCGGACATCAACGGCAAGAACTCGTCGGGCGGGCGTGCGATGTGGACGATCAGCAACGTCTGTCTCGGGAATGGGGTCGCTAAGGCGTGCTGAGCGTTCGCACATCTTCGGTCACGACCCAGCTGCGAGCGGACGTGCCGCCGCGCTCAGGCTGTGGAGGCTATGATGGTGCGCTGATACTACACATAAATGGATGGTAATCAGCGGCATCATATCCGAGTCGTGGCCATGCATGCGGTCAGCGTCGACATATATTTGAAGCGTCGGATTCAATGCTTGAAGTTGAGGGAGGCACATGCCTTGCATGATCCTGTCCAGTCCTTCGACCATGCCTCGTACTTCTCGCTAGCTTGGAGAAATCTTCGCATTCGCGAACGGTACCTTCTCCCCTCTTAGTTCCTTGGCATATTCTGGGACGTGCTTAATTGCTCATTGCCGCACTTATATGTTGGCTACAAGTTCCTGCGACATTGATCACTGACGATATTCGGAAGTGGGCTCGCTGGTGATCGGAGGTGCGATGCAGGTGTACTCGGCAAACGGGTGTTGCCAGATGCGGCCCTCGGCGTGTGTGCTTGTCCATTGCGCGCCCTGGCCTTGTGCCGAGACGAGGTCGCGCTTGATTGGAATATTTCGAGCTGCCTTGTCTTGCGGCTCTGCCTTGACGACCTCGACCTTGTACACGATGTAAGAATTGGTTTATCAAAGTTCGCGTACCTGGTCACTGTCCAGTAGAGTTGTAAGTTCAACGATGCCCAAAGCGCTGGAGGCCAACGGCAACATCCGAGTGGCATAAAAAGCCGTCAGCGCGCTGGTGCCACCCGTCGTCCTGTCTCCTCAACCATTCCGCCTCTCGTCCCAGCCAGTAGCGCGCATTTCTTTCGTTCGCCATCCCGCCTACAATATGGGTCCTATAAAAGCTAGCCGCACTCCCCATTTGAGGACTCATCGTCGTTGCGGAGTTTGCGATCTACCTGCAGAACTTCTCGTTCTTACGCTCTCGCACCTTCATGTGCAAGGCATCGCAAGATGCATCAGGGTACGTGACTTTCGCTTTGCTGTACGAGTGTGTGTGATTGGCCGCTGAACGCTGAGCGCTGTTCAGGTCTGTCGCCACTTTGCCGACCTCATCGGTTCCGAGATATACCTCCAGTACAGGATCGAGCTCGCGCAGAACGGCATGATCGACGGGTCTTCCAGCACTGTGTCTATCTCTGAGCGGCTGGAACGCCTCCGGCAGTACGCATCTAACTTTAGAAACGGTGTCTTCGACCCTGAGACCCTCGACTCGCATCCGGAGTACGGCCGTCAACTGCGTAACCTCGAGTGGAACTGCATCAGCAAACTAGGCAGCGGGATTGCAGGGACCTGCAGCTTTAGTAATTGCCTACAATGTTGGTAGTGTTGGAACGCGACAATCCACGTGAGTAGTCGCAGGTCGTGTTTCCGTGTTTCCGGCGTTATTTCATTTCGTCTCGTATGTCTTTACGCGCCCGTGTCCTTTGTAGGCAGGTCTTACCTTCGGACAGCTTTCCTGATGGCGTTACTGCCAGTGTCTCTTTGTTTTCTGTTTCTATTCGTATGTCGGGATCCTAGGTATTTGTCATTGGTCAGTCTAGATCCCTCCTCGCCGTTTTCACTTATACTTGATGCCTCCGAAAGCGCGCACCCTCAGTCTTGCACTCGTTCCCCGAGCGCACCGTCTGAGGGTGAGCAACACTATTCACTTTGTGTCCTTACTGTACGTACTGACAATTAGCTAGCCTTTTGTCCGTCCATTACAGGTATATATCAGTCTTGCACTCATTCCCCGAGCGCACCGTCTGAGGCCTTTTGTCCGTCCGTTACAGCCGCCCGACTACACGCTCTCATAGGTTATGAGCCCTGCGAGAAGGCCTTAACTAGCAAGACTCATCGCGCAAAAGCTTTTCCCCACTTCTCTTATATCCCAGCAACCGCTCGTTTCAATCGCACCCTCATCTACCCGCTATGTCGACTACGATCTCTGATTTCTCCGCCGCTCTCGACAAGCTCGATCCTACCGGCAAGAACTGGCTTACGTTCCAGTGCCGTTTCACGATCGCTGTGCGTCAGAAGGATGCCTGGTCTCACTTCGACGGGAGCTCTCCTCGCCCGATCCCCGCCGATGCTACAAAGCCGACGAAGGACGAGATCGCCGCCATTGCTGCCTGGGAGAAGACCGAGAACCTCGCCCTCTACCTTCTTTCGCAGAAGCTACCCGACGTTACCTTTACCAAGCACCATCGGAAGGGTACGACAGCTGCGATCTGGGCCGCGATCGTCAAGGAGTTCACCGACAAGTCAATCCTCCTCCGAGCCAACCTCCACACGGCGTTCTTGAACATGCGGTACAAGTCCGGTGCCGACCTTCGTTCCGAGTTCGATCGCATCCGTGTGGCCTACGAGGAGCTGTTGAACGCAGATGTGGACATCAGTGACGCTGAGTACGCCTCCCTCATCATCAACTTTGTCCCCTCCGAGCTCTCCACCTTCATCTCCCAACTCTCCGCCACCGCCAAGCTCACCGCTCGCATGCAAGCGCTGTCGACCTCCTCGTCCCCAGCTGCTGCGTCGAGTGGGTCGTCCTCTACCGTCTTGAGTGGCGTGAAGCCTGTCCTTGATGCGGAAACGCTCATGGACCTCGCCCTCGAGGAGTGGGACCGACGCCAGGCAGACAAGGGGAAGGGGAAGCCGAAGGACACTGGCGTCGCTGCGAGCGTACTCTCGAGCGAGAAACTGAAGAAGGGGAAGGGAAAGGGGAAGGAAAAGCGGGGCCCTCAGAAGCCCGTCGGCGTCTGCTGGACGTGCGGCGGTGTGGGCCACAGGTACGAGGTCTGCCCGAGTCCCAAGCCTGATGGCAAGGGCTCCAATGCGAAGCCAGACCCGCCTGCACCTCGAGTGAATGCCGCTGCCGCTGCCGCTCCCATGTCTCTTGACGACATCGCCGGAGCGTGGTCCGCTTTCTTGCCTGCTACTGTCGAATCCGACTCCGACTCTGCCTCGTCGGGCGTCGATGATCCGTGGTCAGACGGTGCCATGTCCGACTACACTGATCTGACAAGAGCGTCAGATTCCGATGGCTCCATGCCGTCACTGCAAACCGTGTCTGACTCGTCGGAGGGAGATGTCGACTCTCTTCCAGACCTCCAGACCGTCTCGGCCTCGTCGTTGCCCACCTCCGAGACCGATGCCGATGCCATGCCTGCGCCTGCGCCGGAGCCCGTGCCGCTCCTGGACCGCCTGTCGAACATCGCCGAATGGTTGAACCGGGTGTTTGGTGAAGGATGCGAGGATGTTCCTGCTCCTTCAGCTCCGAGTGCCGCTGCCGCGCTCGAGCCGCTCGCTGCTACTGCCGCTGTCGAGCCCCGCCCACCGGTTGACCTATACAACTCTGGCGCGACTCATCATATGTCGCCGTATCGGGAGGACTTCCTCACCTTCCGAGAGATCCCATCGCAGGACCTCACCGCCACCAACCAGCAGCCTTTCCAGGCCACTGGTGTTGGGGACATGTTGCTGCCCGTCCCTAACGACCCCGCTCCCAGCTCCAACATCCGCCTACACCGAGTCCTCTATGCACCTGAGCTCAGGTACAACCTCATCTCCGTCGGTCGAATCGACGATGCGGGTTTCACTACCACATTCGCCAGTGGTCAGTGTGTGATCACAGATCACAACGGTGCAACTGTCGGGCGCATCCCGAAGTTGCGTGGCCTGTACATCGTAGAACGAGAACGTACCGGGGGAGGGTCTGCACAAGTCACCGTCGCAGACGAGCAACTCATGATCATGGAGCTGCATCGCCGTCTTGGGCACATCGCACCACGCGCTATACGAGAGCTCGTCGCCAAGGGCTTCGTAACTAGTGTCAAGATCGTCGAGTCCGAGGAGCCTCTCACTTGCGAGGCATGTGTCCGAGCCAAGGCCACTCGCTGGCCTGTGCCAAAGGAGCGCGAGGGAGAGCGCTCGACCTCTTTAGGAGAGGAGGTCCACTCGGACGTCTGGGGTCCATCGCGCGTCATCAGCCTAGGAGGACGCAAATACTACATCAGTTTCACGGACGATGCCACCCGTTTCACCACGCTCTACCTTCTTCGCCAGAAATCCGAGGCTTTCGAGTCGTTCCGTGGTTTCGTCGCCTGGTTGAAGAATCAGCACGATGCCGATGTCAAGGCGCTGAACACGGACCGTGGTGGCGAGTACTTGAGCGACGAGTTCATCTCGTTCCTTGAGGAGCACGGCATCCAGTCGAAGCTCTCCGTGCATGACACACACGGAGAAGCTGGCGTATCCGAGCGCCTCAACCGCACCGTGATGGAGAAGGTCCGCGCGATGTTGATCGCGTCTGGGCTTCCGCGCTTCTTGTGGGGCGAGGCTGTCATGCACGCCGTCTACTTGAAGAATAGGACGTCCACGAAGGCACTTGGCGGTCGCACGCCTTACGAGGCCGCCACGGGCAAAGTGCCAGACGTCAGCGGGATCCCGGAGTGGGGCTGCCAGGTTTGGGTCCACGACACGGCCTCGGGCAAGGTCGGTGTCCGTGCGCAACCTGCGCGCTGAGTCGGATACGACCACCAGAGCAAGGGCCACCGGGTTTTCTGGCCAGACCGCGGGGCAACTGGGACTGTGACGGTCGAGCGGAATGTCACGTTCTCCGCAGACGCGCCTCCTCCGATCGTTGTCGACGACGATGCAATACTTGAGGGGGAGCAAGAGGCCGATGACAAGTCCGAGTCGTCGTCCGTCGAGCCGTCCGAGCCTGCCCCAGTCGAGCAACCGGTTCCTTCACCTGCCGAACCACCACCAACAGTCGTCGATCTGCCGCCTGCTCAGCCAGAGCCACCCCGCCAGCCTCGTAAGCGGGTGCCATCCCGTAAGGTGCTCGACATCCTAGAGGGCAAGGCTGCAGACCGTCGGCTGCCCAGAGGTGTCCGCGCTGCTGCCCTGAAAGGAGATCCGCCGAAGGCTGCACCCGAGCTCGAGGAGGAGATCAGTGGTGCCGCGATGGCCACGCAGATGGCGGACACGGAGGGTCTTGACCCGCGTAGCCTGGAGGAGGCACGCCGTCGTCCCGAGTGGCCGCGCTGGGAGGAAGCGATGCTGGAGGAGCTGCGCGCTCTTGAGGCGCACGGCACATGGGTTCTAGAGGCACTGCCGCCTGGAGCAAACGTCGTCAGCTGCCGTTGGGTCTTTCATGCGAAGAAGGACACTGCTGGGAATGTTACTCGCCTTCGTGCTCGTCTTGTGGCCCGTGGTTTCTCGCAGGTGCCGGGTGTCGATTTTTTCGATACCTATGCCCCCGTCGCAAAAACCGCCTCCATCCGCACGACGCTCGCCTTCGCAGCTCGCAATGACCTAGAAATTCATCAGCTCGACGTGAAGAGTGCGTACCTGAATGGGGAGTTCGAGGAGAACGAGGTTATCTTCATGTCCCTGCCGCCGGGCGTGAAGCTCACCGACGACAAGTCCCTCGCCCTCCGCCTCCTGCGTCCGCTCTACGGCCTCCGCCAGAGTGCTAGGCACTGGCACAAGAAGCTGCGCCGAGTGCTCGAGGAGCTCTTGCGCATGTCGCAGTGCGACGTCGACCAGGCCGTCTTCTTCCGGGCCGAGGGTACGGATCTCATTGTGATCGTATGCCATGTTGATGATTTGACTGTGGCGGCGTCGAGCATGGTCCTGATTCCTGATCCTAGAGGTTAAGGCTAAACTCCGTGAGGTTTTTGAGATCTCGGACGAGGGCGAGATCCACTGGATCTTGGGTTTCGCGGTTGAACGCGATCGCGCGGCCCGGACGCTGTCCCTGTCGCAGACGTCATACATCGAGTCGATCCTCCGCCGCTATGGTTTCAACGAACTCAAGCCCATCTCCACACCGATGGATCCGCACAACCTACTTACCTCTGCCCAGTCTCCGCAGACAACCGCCGAGATCGCGCGCATGTGTGACATCCCGTACCGTGAAGCCGTCGGATCCCTCATGTACGCGTCCCTTGGCACTCATCCCGACATCACCTACGCTGTCTCCATCCTCTCCCGCTTCTCCGAGAACCCTGGTCCGGCTCACTGGGACGCTGTCAAGCGCGTTTTTCGTTATCTTGCAGGTACCAAGCTCTTGAAGCTTACGTACGGCGCGAAGACGGTCGACCTGGTCGGGTACACGGACGCAGACGGATCAATGCACGAGGACCAGAAGGCGATCTCGGGGTACGCGTTCCTCATAGATGGGGGAGCCGTGTCATGGAGCTCGAAGAAGCAAGAGCTCATCTCGCTCTCGACGACCGAGTCCGAGTACGTCGCGGTTACCCACGCCGCCAAGGAGGCGCTGTGGCTGCGTTCCCTTATCGGGCAAGTCTTCGCTCCTCTCCTCTCATCCACTCCCTTGCTTTCCGACAACCTGTCTGCTATCGCTCTCGCTCGCGACAATCAGTACCACGCCCGGACCAAGCACATCGACATACGGTTCCACTTCATCCGCTGGATCATCGAGGACAAGAAGATCCACCTCGTCTATTGTCCTACCGAGGACCAGGTCGCCGACGTCCTCACAAAAGCCCTCCCGTCTCCCAAGGTCAAGCATTTCGCCACTGCCCTTGGACTCCAGTAGGATTGAGGGGGAGTGTTGGAACGCGACAATCCACGTGAGTAGTCGCAGGTCGTGTTTCCGTGTTTCCGGCGTTATTTCATTTCGTCTCGTATGTCTTTACGCGCCCGTGTCCTTTGTAGGCAGGTCTTACCTTCGGACAGCTTTCCTGATGGCGTTACTGCCAGTGTCTCTTTGTTTTCTGTTTCTATTCGTATGTCGGGATCCTAGGTATTTGTCATTGGTCAGTCTAGATCCCTCCTCGCCGTTTTCACTTATACTTGATGCCTCCGAAAGCGCGCACCCTCAGTCTTGCACTCGTTCCCCGAGCGCACCGTCTGAGGGTGAGCAACACTATTCACTTTGTGTCCTTACTGTACGTACTGACAATTAGCTAGCCTTTTGTCCGTCCATTACAGGTATATACATCAGAACTTCTGCAAAACGCTGAGGCGCTGAGAGTACTGACGGGCGCCTGGGGGACCCATGCCCGATTAAAACATGTGTCCTTCACTTTCCAAAGCATAACGACGCAAGACAACACCTTTACGGTATGCATATGTACCCAATACAATACTTTGAAAAGCATTTACTCACCAATATTGTCACCATCTTATACGGACGCAACGTGTATCTCGAAAACCGGTCCATGCGACTTCTGGCATTGCATACATCAGGAAAAACCCCCAATTCTAATTAGCTCTTAAGGTAATAATTAGCATACAGTTCATACTACTAGTTGCTTTTTTGTATTGCTAAATTGTATTAGCATTAAAAGGTTGAGATTAGACTTTTTTGGCCCTCATTTGTACATTTTGGAAGAGCAGGTTTGCCAAGAGCTAGTATAAGTATTTATTGTTGCAGCCCAATTTCACTACTAAGAAAAAAGTATGCATTGCCCACCAGATACTAGCATAAAGTCATATACATATGTAAGTCACTAAAGTTGTTTACATAAAAGTTCTTACTAATATCTAAAACTGTACTACTAGTCCAATCACGAGAAATAGTAGCATTACATACAGGAATAAGATGGCAACTACGTCGGATTGACTTCACTTCAATGATATCAACACGAGGAGTCCGATCTTGGTTGCCTATATAACTTGGAGAAATTTTATACATGCCATGAATGCTATCTGGCTGTGTAAAAGGACTAAACCACTCAACATATGCTAGATGTCCTGGTATAATCACATCTGGAAACAACTCTTTATGTGCCCGCTCTGGGATTTTGAATATGAGCCGTATACGACCAACACGATATCCTAATAATGAGCCATTAGCATCATTTAGTAAACTGAGTGTAAATAAGCAATAGATTAGGCACACCTTCTACTCCTGAAAAACCTCCAGTCCCAGTGTTGACAAGAACTGTATCAAAGCGGGCAGGAACAGTTTGACCTCGTTGATTTTGGCGTTTTGGACGAGCATGAACTGTATCATGTATTGCTTCCATAACACCGAGGTGCTGTGCATCTTCAAGACTGAGCTTGATCTTGTGCCAAACAGGCACAGAACTGAATCGAAAGATAAGGTGTTGTGCTGCATGCTTGATTTGAGTGTCTGTAAGCATAGAATCCCGGTATTTGATGACAAAGCGTGCTAATGCGTCCTGAAACTGGTTGGCGCCATAGAGACTAGCAATATGTAGAAGTCGAACAGCCTTTACGCTTGGCCACTTGGACAACTTCATTTGTGTTGCAGGCTTTGTAGAAGGTGGAAGGGATGGGAGACCAGATGAAGATGGAAGAAGGGAAGGTGTGGAAGATTGAGGCCCAGTGGTACTTGAATAAGCATTGCGAGAAGCTCTGCGGTGGAGCCGCCACTGAATGTATGCCTCATGGCGAAGGACCTTTTCACGACGTTCAAGCCAAAGTGTCATTTGTGGAAATTCATCTCTGTGGTTAGTTGCACGATAGGCGTCTTTGGCAAAGTCGATATGAAGCCGTTCCGTATACTGGGTGTCATAATTGTCTGTTGTCCCAAACATCTTGATGGAAATGAGGTAGTGGTCGAGGGAATGGAGCTTTGGAATATGCCAGTTGTCCCGAATATCAAGGTCAACAAAGATAGCCTTGTTTTGATGAAAGCGGCGCAGGGCATTGTGAAGAAGCTTGAGAGTAGAAGAGGTGTGGGCTGGATATTGTGCCAGGTACAGAAAGTCAAGAATTGCACGAACAGCACGTACAAGGCGGGTGGGAGATAGGCCAGAGCGGAGAGGAAGTCCCACTACTAACCCAAGAAGAAATCGGCAAATATCTGCATGCTCCTTGCCGGTAACCTTCTGCAGAGTTGTAATTCCCTTTGGGAATGCACGTAGCTGCTGGTTCGGAGGAAGTCGACGACAACGAGCGTCGAGTTCTTCTGGGCTGAAGGCTGCTTTCAACCAAGACACCATATGGCGGACAACACCTTGGTACAACTGATGAAGAATGTCTGGTGTGATTGAACGGAAGATGTGAACGAAGGGGAGCTTCACCCAGAAAGGGTGAACCACAGGCTTGATTCCTGCCTCATGGCACGCACGGCGAAACTCCGCTGGAGGGCTTCCGACCTTGGCAAGGGCAGCGAGGATATTGTTGAGATTGCGAAGAGGTCGATTGGGATCTGTTGTATCTCCAATATCCGAGGGATCGATGTCGCACTTGGGGCAGGTCGTATTCTTGCAGCAGGTGACGAGGAGCTGTTCAGGATAATCACCTATGTACATAGCGAAGATTGGATGGCCACGTCGTACTACGCCATCTCCGCTTGTCACTGTGATCCCAAATATGCCAGCCTTGATGAGAGGCTTCAGGATTGTAGAGAGGCAGTGGTGAAACACGTTGGCGACAGCACGACGGCGAGCAGCCTTGTTCGTGATGTGCTCAAGGCGGGAGGAAGGGAGATATGCGAGCAAGATTTGCCCGCGACGAGAGGGCTTTCGACGCACGTCCTTTGGGAGATTGCCGATGGTGAGGTACACAGGGTAGGCGGTCTTGCTGCCAAAGACCGTGAGCTGGGTCTTGTCCGAGGAAATGATGATCGGGATGATCGTCGCCCCAGGCTTACGCTTCTCGAGCTCCTTCTATTGGGTATTCATCTATTAGAGCATACACTTGACGATCCAAAGGATAACATACCTGAGTGTCCCACCACCACCGTCCGGTGTGCATATCAAAGTAAACCCGAACCGTATGATCGGGGTCGGCATAGTGGCGTTCAGGCGCAAAGACCAGGATCCCAGCGAACTCGGGGTCGCCATACAGGGCCCGGACGCACTGGATAACATCACGATAAAACACCTCGAAGCTCTCCCCTGCGACAACAATCTCTCTTCGAATAAACCGAGGTCGGCCGGATGCGAGCTTGTCGTCGATGATCGCGTTCAGTTCCCGGGAGTTCTTGAATGAAAGACCGAGGAGTTCCACAAGCTGCACCAACCAGGATTAGCATTCATGAAGGCGAGAGAGAATGACAGGCGTACCTCATCAATGTCCAGCAGCTCTGACACAGCGGTGGATCCAGGACCTCGCATCTTCGCCCATCTGGCAATCTTCCAGTCAAGACGCGACTTGAATGGGTAGTAGTCATTGTCGTCCGAGTCATTGGCGGCGTCGTACTGCTCGTAGAACGTCGACTCTCGCTCTTGAGTGATGGGGGAACCAGCATGTGGACCAGGGAAGCGCGCGACAAACGTCCGCGTTCGGAGGTGCTCGTGGGCGCGTCACTGAGCAGATGCGGACCGTCGCTGGTCATCGTCGCCGGGATCGGCATCGGCATCGGCATCGGTGTCAACGTTGAGAAGATCGGGCGGAGGAGGCTCCCACCCTTGTTCTTCCTCCAAGTTGTCTGCATCTTCGTCGTCATCATCCTCGTCTTCCTCCGCCTCTTCCGCCTCTTCCTCCCCATCGCCCGACCCCGCCTCCTCGTCTCCAGATCCAAGATCATCTTCAAGATCTTCCGACCCGTCTTCTCCATGGTACTCCACGTAGTCGTCGAAGTCCTCCGCAGCGTAGTCACCGTAGAAGTCGCCCATGAATGGTTGGGGAGGGAGTTCGGGATCGTCAGGATCGGGGGAACGCACAGGTGAGGATGGGGTTGTCGTGGATGAGGTCTCCGTGTCCTCCGAGGTTTGGAGGTTGCTTTGTTCGGATTCGCGCACGGCGATACATTTTGGTTGGGTGGTCTGCCGGAGATGGCGTTTCCGCCCGGACGCTGTGAACTTGCGATCACAACCAGCACAGAGATGAGTGCGTTTCGCAGCACGTTTGATAGATTTAGAAGTCATTATAACAGATGTAAGAGATGAGGGGATAGGAAAATAGGTAGACGGGATGGGTGAGCAAAGGAAACGTGCGCGTGCCGCGAGGCAAGCTGGTGTGGAGCAGATCACGGGCTCGCCTCCGCCTGACCCATCCGACCGTCTGACCTAAGTCCCGCTTGTATCAGCTCTGCACTCTCCAAGGTGCCAGCGCGCACTTACCACACGACGATTGCTCACTCACTTCCAAGACTCGACACTCCACACATCAGCTCGACGTCTAACCCCACCTTCTTTGACCTTCTTCCATTCCCATCTTACGCGCCGCCAGTCGCCTACCAATCTCCTCCATGCCGCCTGCGTCTCGGAAGCCCGCTACACGGGCTTCAGGTAAGTCCGACGCTGAGTCTGAGCAGACCTCCGAGCGTTCGGGACAGGATCTCGACGACGCTGAAGAGGAAACACTTGGTGAGTATCGATACCTGACTGCAGAAGCAGCACGAATTTACGTACAACCACAGCTCCCCGGTCCACGAAGTTGCGCGCACATAGAAGTACGTCATCCCTTCGTCAATCACTGATGTTGCTGATTCCCCTCAGAATGGGAGGAGCTTATACCCAAAAGCTCGAAAGCTGATAAAAAAGGTGAGTAGTTTACGCTGACAATGCAATGCAATCATACCGTTCATACCTGGGTCCCAGACAAAGTCCCCCCGAAGAAAGGCCCGAAGAAAACCCCAACGAACGGCTCGAAAAAAGTCGTGGCTGCCGCCGACGACTATCCCGCGCCCCAGTCTCTTCAGCTCAACACTTCAGACGACGACACGGACGACTTACCGAAGGCTGCCTCACCAGCCAGCCGGGGAAGGACCATCAGGGAGGATAAGCCGAAGTCCGCGAGCAGGGAATCGAAGGCGTCAGAGGTGGAGTCACGCAGCAGCATCAAGAAAGCAAAGAGGAGTCGAGCGAGGAACAAGAGCGATGAGGATGAAGACGAGGCGTCGTCCAGGGAGCCGTCCGAGGAAGACGAAGAGGAGGAAGACGACCAGGACGAGGAGGGCGCTATCTCATTCGACGCTGAGGTGAGCGCCGGCCGTCTTCTCTCCACCCACCATCATGATCCCTTTCGCACCACTCCGCTGTCCCTCCTGCCAATCCCCCTCTCTATGTCTCCTGATGCCCTCCCCTCCCTCACAGGCCTTGTACTGGGCCGGCGGCGACGACCCCGAAGACCTCAACGATGCCCCCCAGTCAGACGCCAGTCCCCGCCACCTGAAGCCGCACGCGTCGAAGCGCACGAGGTGCGACTCGGATTCAGACAACGGGAGCGAGAAGTCCCTGCCGGTGTGCAATGTTCAATTCCTTTTCCATTTCACGCTCTCCTCATGCCACGCCTCACAGCTCCGGCCCTCTGCGAGGAAAAAGACGAAGCCCACCTCCGACGTCGAAGACGCCGACGAGAATCGCCGCGGCGACCGACAACTCGCAAAGAGGAAGGAGAAGACGGCTGCGAAGGGTCGCAGTGGAGAAGGACGGCCGGACGAAATCGATAGCGAGGACGAAAGAGCTCGCGCTCGGCAGAAGGAAAAGGAGAAGGAGAGGGAGAGGGCGAAGGCAAGGGCGAAGGCAAACACAAACAAGGGGAAGGAGAAGGAGGGATTGAAGGAGAAGCTGAAGGTAGCAGCTCAAAAGGTGCGTGTGTAGGAGCTCTGGCCAAACGTTCTATTTACGACTTGTTCTTCGAAGGCGAACAGGCTGGCTGACCCCAAGTTGCACGTGTCGGATGACCGGCGCGTGAGCTCCAGTTCAAAGCGCAAGCATGACGAGGTGAGTTCTGGTGTTATTCGTCTCCCTCAAGCTCTTGTTGAGGTTCATCAAGCGGGCGAACAGTGAGAAGGGGGCCGATATTGATGATGAGGCTGCTATGCCTCCGAAGAAGCGTCGGGCTGATCGTCGGGCTGATCTGCATGTGAGTCGCATTACTTCGACTTATCCTCAATACATTGCTGAGCCCTCCTCTGTAGACCGACAGCGACGACGAGGATGACGAGGAAATTGACGACCAGGACACCAATATCAACCTGCGATGCGACAAGAAGGGGCGCCCGAACCTTGGAGAGCAAGCCCCACGTGTCCGTCGCATCGCACGTCTTGCAATCTTCGTGGTGAAGAAGAATGTACTTCTCAAGTGTGCATTTCCCGACGGCATTAAGGACTTACAGGATCAAGCTTGGAGCGCGCTCATACGGTGCGCGCAAGACGTGGGTTACCGCGACATGGCCAAGCGACTCAAGGACGACAACCAGGAGGATTACTGGAGGAAGTTTGCATCCCTTGTAAGTCCTATTGTGCGAATCACGGCATCACGCCTCTTATCTGACTTCGCTGTAGCCCGCGCAGCGTGCGTTCTCTTTGCGGGGGCTTGTCAAGAAGATCACGGATGGAGCTGTCGCTGGAGTCTACGGTCTGCAGCCTGGGTGTTCGGAGAAGATCGAGTGGCTGCAGAGGAACTTGGCTTTCATATATCCGCATGACTACAAGGTACGCTTTCTTCTGTAGTCCCTCGTCGCCATGGTATTCGAATGGGTAGTGGAGGACAGCTTGTGCTCGCCTGCGGCGTTTGAGGACGGCTTCGTGCCAACCGCGAAGCACATCGCCGGCATGAGAAAGGACGTGCCGGACGCATTCGAGTCCTACGCGCGCATGTTTCAGGCCGCGGGGCTTGGCGCGGACGAGGAGCTCTGCATGCGGATTGCGGGCATGTCAGCGGACAGCGATGATCTTCTGCTCTTGCTGTTCAGTCCTGCCGTGTCCGCTGATTCAGACCTAACGGTGTCATCCGAGCCACTATCCTCCTCTCCAAACAGCGTAGAGCCAGCAACTGACTAACTGTCATTGTTTAGGCACTCAGCGTGCAATCCCAAGGCAAGCTCGCTTTCACTTTACCCATCTTCGAATCTGTCCTTCGCGCCGCATTCTACGATAATCCACGGAGCTTCGGCTACAAGGTCATGGACTGTTTTGAATCCAGCCTTCTTGAGAGGCCCCTTGAGAAGGAGATTCCTGCGTCCATGCTTGCGCTGGTGGCAACGGCTGTACGTCATCCTTGTAGGCCTATTTGCGCATTGCTGATTTCTCTTTAGGTTTACGCCTCCCTGGATGACTATCGTCCAACTAAGTACCGCGCAGGAAAGTTCGAGGCCAACATATATGCCCCAGTCTTCAAGCACTGCATCTCGTTCCTCTCGAAGATGAAGAGCAAGCAACCGAACAAGTACCACACTCTCATGAGTGGGCTTTATCAGCGTCTCACGTAAGTTTCTGTCATTCTCCATAACGGCTGTGCTTAATGTTGTGCAGGGGAGCTGCACCTGGCGTCGCAGACTTCGACGATGACGCCTTCGCTGACTTCTCCGCGGATGAGGAGTGAACTGCCTCCCGGATGCACCACGGCTACCCCCGCCAACGACTGTACAATTCGGACATTCCCAACCTCCTCACTCCCCCTATCTGTTCTATACCGATGTCTCGTGCCCGGCCCCAGCATAGCTGGACTGAGAGATAGGATGCGCGTCATCCTCCTCCCAGCGCTAGCCTTCTCTCTCAGCCACTGCGTTGTCTCGCGTGGCGATCTTCCCGTGCGGCGGTCTTCTCCCACGCCCGGCCCTATCGACCTGCCTCCGCCGTCTCCCTTCGCATGTATCTCCTTTCCCGCACCTGGCCGCATTACGTGTTCCGGAAGGGTCCAAGCATAGCTGGACTGAGAGATAGGATGCGCGTCATCCTCCCTCAGCGCTAGCCTTCTCGTGGCTGCTGTGTTGTCTCGCACGGCGATCTTCTCTCTCACCCAGCCCCATCCTGCCTCTGCCGTCTCCCTTCATGTTCATAATCCCTTCGTCGCCTGGCGCACGCCTACTCTTGCACTTCTTTTGTCGTTTCGCGCGGTGATCACGTCTAACGCTCAGCCCATCAACCCACCTCCGGTGGCTGTCACCCTCCACGCGCGTCTCCTTTTTTCGCCCGGCTGCGACACCCAGTCCGGAAGAGACGAAGCATAGCTGGACTGAGAGATAGGATGCGCGTCATCCTCCTCCAGCGCCAGCCTTCTCTTGCAGCCAGCTGCATCGCCTTTAGCAGCGGTCTGTCTTCTCCACGCTTAGCCCCCTTTTCGATATCTTCCATGTGCATCATGTCTTTCTCACATGCCACGGGGTTCCAGCAGGTACAATTTGTGGTTACCTCAGCGTGGTGGTGGCTATGCCTTGTGCTAGCCGCTGTCACAGTCGCTATGGTGGCAGTGTGTTCTCTATAAGTGATGGCGGTGTTTGATATACCTGCATTCTAGTATTCCAGTAGTTGCTTTGCTTCCGTATACCACGTACATAGTACACATTATACTACAGCCCAATGTAATGAGTCTGAATGCTATAAATCTTTGATAATTGCTACTTATAGCCTCAATATGGGTGAAAATGTGTGTAAACTTGGAGTGTCTTGCTGTGCAATAGTGAGCAGAATGGCTAGAGCTGGATGTTAAAAGAGTTTATTTGGTGCTACTTTCAATGCAAGAAAGCGCTGTACTTGGCTATTTCTAGCTACTTGTCTTCAATAAGTGATTGTTCCTACTACTTTCAAAGGGGGGGAAACTTTTTAGTCCTAATTAGTCCACTCTGCTAATATGTGCTGAATAGAAGTAAAAAGGACTCTATATCACTATTTAGAAGTTGGGGTTTTTCCTGATGTACCTGTTGGAGGGGCCCCATGAACGTTTTGCGGTTTGGATTAGCTCCCGTATTGGTCGTCCAAGCATTGCAATCACATAGCATCCAGCAGAGATAGGAGGTGGAGGCAAGAGAGCAAGAGAAGGTCGCGGTCTCGTTGCTCGAGTGTGCTTACACAGCCACTACTGACGGCCCCTGTACTGACCGCCACTGAGCGCTACTGGGGGTACTGCCTCAGTGGCCCTCAGTGCTCTCAGCGCTATCCCAGGTTTCCTGATGTATCAGTCTTGCACTCGTTCCCCGAGCGCACCGTCTGAGGCCTTTTGTCCGTCCGTTACAGCCGCCCGACTACACGCTCTCATAGGTAGGGCATCGCAAGTACCTCACGGACTCCTATAGAATGTCATAGCGCTCTATAACTTCCTGTAGTATGCTACGCGAATGGCTATAGATCGTTGCAGTTTGACCACCGACAGATTGTAGAGCCTTGCAAGGCTCTGTAGCATTTCTTGTGGGAGACGGTAGGGGCCTGTAATTGGCCCACTGGAGCACTGTAGGGACCTACGGATTCCTATGAAGAATGATGGACGTCGTCCGAAATTCCCACTACAATCCTACAGAAAGGATAATTGTGACTGAGAAAAAATATATATTTCGTCGAAGGGACTACAGCGTATATACACAATGATAAGTATATGTTGGGTCGGTACATGCTGAGCTACGGCAATAGCCTGAGGAGGGGTGTGGAGAGGCAAACACTGACAGGGAGTGAAAATGGGTGGCTGCCAACGCACCTTCTGAGGAACGAGGTTCCCTGAATGCCGCAAAATCAAGAGGGGAGAAGCGCGGCAACTCACAGGGTGCTCGCCTGAATGCATGAATGGGACTGTGCAGAACGTACCTGATTGCCGGAGAATGCTTTTGCATCACTTGAATGCCTTGGGACACCAACGTACGACGACGACGCACCTTTGGATCCTCTGCACGCACTAATGCTGCGAATTGACTGGAAACACTTACGTTGAGCTCTGGTGCAAGTTCGGCAGACCTACCTGAACCCCTCAAGGGCGACTACACGCCACCTAAACACCAGCGCCAGTGAGTACGCACCTGTATCCTATACCGCGATCCAAAATTGCATAGAACTAGAAATATAATTCGAAAACTCACCTCGATGTCTAACGGAGCTACATATCTGACGATCGAGCAGACATGTGGTACACACCTGAGGCTGCTAGGATCCGAGTGGGCGGGGTTCAGCAGGTATTAGGGGCAGCAAGTCCACCGAGGACCGAGAGGAGATGGAAAGCAGAGGGGAGATGGTGGACAGAGGGCAAGGCGCGAAGTTGGGGTGAAGTCGCGCCAACCCGCACCTATAATGTCGGTTCAGAGACAACGATGACGTCACACCAAACATCAGTTCTCCTGCCAATTTGAGGCAGATTCAAGCAGTTTGGCATGGGATTACAACTCGTTGGGGCATTGATGGTGGGGTATTGGGGGCTCTACAATGGTCCACTGAGGACTCGGGGTAAGGGCCCGGGCGAGAGATTCTGAGACATGAGCTGTTGGCGTATCGACTGCCCGTATTGAGTACTGGGTGACTGGAAACCGGTTTATTAGGAGCTTGATATATCTGATAACAGGTGCTAGGTCTCGTCTACGAAGAAATTATTAGGGGATCAGGATTTGGCGCAGGAATCCTGTGGAGGATTGTAGAACCATGCAATATATAGCCGTATCCGACGGACGCCTTGCAGGTCCCTAGGACTGTGGAGCGTGTCCGGTGAACAGACTGCATGCAGCTAGCGTAGTGTATCGTGTGCGATAAGGCCCTACAGATTACAGTCGTATGCTGCCATTCACTGTAAGGCCCTGCCAGATGGCGCCGGAGCCTGCGAATTCTTACAGTCATCTATACAGTTGCGTAGCGTCCTGCATTGCATTGCAGGTAAGTTGCGCTTTCGCTGATGTGTTTGATGCGTGGAGACGGGTCCACATCGGCGGTTTACGGCGATTTTGCCACCTACAAATTCTTTCTTTCAGTCTTCACCCATGGCTCCGCACAAGCAGGAATCAAGTCTCGCCGCTGGCTCATGCCTATCGGGACGCCCGAGGACCGGAGGCGACGGATCAGGATCTGGGCCATAGATCATGCCCAAGATCTCCTCATCACTGTCGAGCTGGTCAGGTTGGAGGAGAACACGTGGTCAGTCTCCTTCTGCTTACATGTTTGGCGAATAGCTTGCGCTGACTTTGTACTGTCCAATACCCAGGCTTATCGAGGTCCATTTCTTGTCGTTGAGCGTCTCGGAAACCACTTGGACTCATCATCCAGATGCAACGGAACCTTGCGTGCAAGTTGCTCTCCCACCTGGTAGCAATCCGACGAGAAAATTCAACGTACGGTCGTTAAACGCTGGCGGACGCTATGTAATTGTGGGGCTACTCACACAGTCCGACGAACCCAACGAAGTTCAGCCTGGCAATCACTCCATTGAAGTAAATCACTCCATCGAAGTATTCGACTGGAGGTCCGGACAGACGGTAATGGTACGCAACCCCCCTTTCTTCCACCTGGTTTCTCCCACGTTGACTGTTCGATTTCCCTCATTGTACGATTATTCAGCGACTGTACGTTGGGACTCAGCAAGTGGGCGCTATCCCATGGGGCGACTACATGCTCGTCATGTATAAGCCGGATTCTGGCTCACCACGGCGTCTCGACATATACCGTCTTTTCCCGTCCACTTCCAAGCTATGTACGCTACGCATTCCTGAGCCCCAACTGCATGACAGAGAGTGTGTGGTCCTTCACCATATGATGTGCAGCTCAGACACCAGTATTGGTTAGGTAAATATATTTGACAGTGTTAGTTATAACAAATGCTGTTTTTATATACTCAATGCTTATTGACGGGTGCTCAAATATTTGGTGCGGCGGGCGGTCCCCTGGCGAGTACCAGATAAATATTCAAGCTCAGGCGTGAATCCAATATTCAGGGTGAGGTTCAAATATTTGAACCGGATAAAAAGGGCATTAATGGGGATTGAACCCACACACACACGGCTTTGTGAAGGATGTGAGTGATGTTCTGACTGGGCCATAAGGCTGATACATGGGTACAAATTAATATTATTATGTCACGTCTTTTCAGCGCTTGTCCTACCATACTTGGTCACCTTCTACTCAATGCCGTCATGTCCAGCATTTCTGGGAAATATTCCGTCCTCCTATCATCCATTATTTAATACGAATAAAATCTTTGTTATAACTAAACTAAAAGGTTGTAGACTCCGACCTAAATATATCCAGTAGTTATTACTAGTACAACTTGTACAGGTACCTTAAATCCAGGCCAGTGACTGTGCCAGTGCATAGTGGAATATTTTAAAATGCCTTTGAAAAAGGGAATTGGCATCATCAAATACATACAAAGATGAAAGATATTGTACCAGATGCTACTCTATAGGTGGTACATATCTCTGAAACTCTACTGAGGGGAAAGAGCAGCATTGGCATGTGTGGTAACAGGGGGTACTAGTAGTATGCACCTGCCACCAATTTGAGCCAGAACCAGCTACTGTCATTATTAGATATACAGTGAACATGGATGTAATATGGTCAAAGGTTGTGTCAGTAGAACCTGGACAAGCTACCTGCAGGGAATAGTAGGGAATATTTCCCAGGAATGCTGGACATGACGGCGTTGAGTAGAAGGTGACCAAGTATGGTAGAACAAGCGCTGAAAAGACGTGACATAATAATATTAATTTGTACCCATGTATCAGCCTTATGGCCCAGTCAGAACATCGCTCACATCCTTCACAAAGCCGTGTGTGTGTGGGTTCAATCCCCATTAATGCCCTTTTTATCCGGTTCAAATATTTGAACCTCACCCTGAATATTGGATTCACGCCTGAGCTTGAATATTTATCTGGTTCTCGCCACATCAGGAATCCATCTGGTACTTATTTGGACTTAAATCTACTGAACGCCTTGATGGCACTGAGATCAACTGGAATCAGCTTAATCACTGGAATCGTCTGAAATCCACTGTGCCCATCATTCAGCTGTCAGCTTGATTGGCATCAAAAATGCACCACACGATGTAAGGCACACGACAACCTGTGACAGCTGGCCTCCGATTTCCTCCTTCAAGACCGGCATACCCTGCCCTAAACACCCCCGGCAGTTTCCACATGAGGTCTCCAACGACGCGTCAGCTCGCATCAGGTCCCTCCTTCGATATCTCCTCCATCATCCCATCCTATCCACCTCGCTGCCTTCTCGGGCTCCTCAAATTCACGGCACAGATGCCTTCTTCCTCGCCCCTGCTGTCATATGGTCAGTCTGGTCTCGCTTTCCCTCAGTTTCCTCGCTCGCACTCTGCCTGATACCAGGGATTGTGTGCCGGCGGCAGCGGCTTCCACGATAAGGTGCGTACATCGCCAAATGTCCAGATGCGTCTGAAGTCTAAGGCATGCTACCTGCGTTCTCCCTCATCGTCAGCTAGATAGGCCATCAGTAAGTACTCATTTGTCGAGCTCGTTTGTACGTTTGAGGGCACGACATCGTGGCTGGATGGAGATAGACGTACTGTGAGTAGAATCCCATTCTGGTAGCGGCTGACACGTCAAATTTAGAACTCGCCCTGCTGTGGGACTACTTACACAGCGCGAGTCCCACAGCCGCCAGTGCACAGACCTCTCACGAGAGAAAGGTATGCTCCGGTGCTACCTTGTTGTAATCATCGGTCTAATCGTAAGTGCAGCCATTACGACTCCGAGACACACCTGTTTGAACTGCGGGTGCTCGGGACTCCGATGGCTGCGGGCGGCATGGATTGGGACAGATGGGTGTCTCGGGGGAGTGCGAGGATGTGCAGGATGGAGGGGTCTGGTTCTGGGTGAGTAGTATGCGCTTCGGCTCGTACGATGTGGCCTGGTAGCGTAGGCGTATCATTAGTATTTGCAAATGGATATCACTTGTTACCACTGGAATTCACTGGAGCGATCACTGGGCCAGAAAGTGAACCTAATTATCAAGGACTTTCCAGATCACCTGGAATCCACTGGGGATCACTGAACAAGGCTGGATAAGTGATTTCAGGGCCATTAAGTAGGTCGGACAGATTCCTGATGCAGGGGACCGCCCGCCGCACCAAATATTTGAGCACCCGTCAATAAGCATTGAGTATATAAAAACAGCATTTGTTATAACTAACACTGTCAAATATATTGATCCAGCCGATATCACTGGCTCAGATCTATCAGGACCAGAAGGCCACTTCCATGCCGACCCGTTGCAATCCATGATCGTCATCACGTACCACATCCGAGGCGCACACCTCCGAGACGAATACACCTCCCACCTGCTCATACCCTACTCCACGCTCCAGTCTCAGATCGATGCAGCGGTCTACAGAATGCGTTTTGACTCGGAATCTGTCGTGCCCGCACCACCAGCGCCGGTCCCATGGCAGGACTGGGGCCCTCACGCATGCCTGCGGCTGACTGTGCGCCGCAAGTGTGGCGAGAGGCACCACGTCTCCCTGATCCCTTCCGGCTCTCGGATGCCCGTGGTGGGACAAGACAGCCCCTTTGAGTACGTGTACATGATATACCTC